>BJCM01271661.1:0-18516 GCA_018326385.1 Flaveria bidentis | reverse complement strand
AAAAGAATAATTTATTTTCTTATAAAATCTTTATAACTTTTATAAGACTTGTAACTTTATAAGTTTATTAAAATTCATTTTATAACTTTATAAGTTTTAATAAGTCTTTTCCATTTAGTTATTTATTGTAAAATGATAAATAAAGATTTATATTTTTATGAAAAAGATTTATTTATAAAATAAATGATTATTCTTTGTTTAAATGACAAAATGAATAAACAATTGTCAATATTGCTTAAATTGCACATTTAACGCGTTTGATTCAATAAAATAAATAATAAAAAATTTAAATATTAAAATTTCCATCGTATGAAAGTTTAAAGTGAGTTCGGGTTTGGTTTCATAATTTTGAAATTCTACGGATGTTACATGGTTAATTCAAGATCGCATGTGAGATTCACAATCAATTGGGTATTTGATTCATATGAGAGTTTTCTCGTCCAAACTAGGCAACATGTGAGTTTCACGATCGTGACAAGTATTGAACTCATATGAGAAATTTATGGCCCAATGCTAATTCATGTGTTGATCAAAGGCATATCATTATGGACCTATGTGACGTGTAGATTGTGAATTACACTTAATGAAGGCTAATATGTGATGAGCATATACTTTTAGGTGACATATAAGCAAAAGGTTTAGTATGAATCAAGTCTTGAATATGATGGATCAAACACATTGGCATGATGAATGTGTTAAAATAATTACTCGTTACATATTACATGGAGTTAATTGTGTAGATACTCCACGTGGTTTGCAATAATAAAAGTCTGTATTAAATGTTTAAAGTCACAAGTTTGGATGCATTTTATTTTGTAACTATTTGGGTATCAAGGCTAACCCCTGTTAACTGTGATGTAAAATTATGGTAATCTCTATGATGTTAAATTATGGTAATCTTTGTAATAAACTCTTTTATATATTTATTTTACACCCAAAAACATTTTTTTAATTGTTGTGTTCGTAGTTTCTTAAAAATTGTTTTTTTAATTTTTAATTTCTTTCTTATTTAAGTAGTACGATTCATTTAATTAATATATTTTAAAATTTTAAAATTAATTAATTCGTTAATTTATTTTGTTAACTAAATACTTTCTAAAAATTCTAGAATTAATTGAATTGTTAAATTTATCAAATATTTATTTATTTTTTAGTTTTTACCACAACAAACTTGATGTTTTTATAATATCAAATATATCATCACGGCGTACTTATTTTTAATGTATCTATTATACGTCTTTTTATATTTTGGTTATGCCGCGGCATGCTAATTTATACCTACATTCTAAACAATTATTTTATATTTTTGCTATATGAATTTGGGACATCGCGCAGATCTAGTTCTTGTTGTTATAACTATTGGTTATATACTTCACGGTTGGAATGTGCTTTTCACGCATCTAAAATATGATATTGTATGTGGTAGTTCAAATCAGCCTATATTGTGATACACTAATAAGGTTTTGTTCAAGAAAGAATTATCGTGATCAGTTCTATGATGTTTATGGAACTATCATGTCTTTACATATGTAGATATTAAGGCTAATTATTATCAAATTATTAAACCTAGTTTATAATGTATTTTAAATATTTGATAAGTTTCATATACCACTTGTCATTAAGTACTTCAATTGTCACATGAAATGTAACTTTAAACACAAGGCGTCCTTTAGTTTATTATTGTATATTAATTAATAAACCATATGTCACCTAAATATTTTATAAATATAAGTTGTTGTCATATAACAACGATCTAGTATCATCACTTAATAAAAATACGATTACATAGAAACTATGAAGATAATGAGTAAGGGAGAAAATAAAGATTCACTATCATTATATTTAGCAAGTTTGTCGATATGCATGACCATCATATACACACACATACACATGTGTTACATTCCTGACATCCACAAGACTTATCAAACTTGTTTTGATGTGTTAGCAAAATATACCCTCGTATATTCATCATATTGACATCAAAATATATTTTTTTACCTTTCCCGATCTCTTACTAGACATAAACTGTATGACACCAACGAATCCAGATGAACGATATATCTAGAGGTGTAGTTATCAAGAATCATTAATGCAAAAACTACATATAACCATGATACCTCATGACCAACGGTATCTAGTTGTTTTTACTAGAGTTTTTTTTATAACAAGTGATTGGACACCTTTACTGTACTTAGTGGTTGAGTGTTGTCCATAATAAATGTTTCAATATCTTGTGAATGTTTATTTGATTGATGGATAAGAAAAACTTAACATGTGGACAAAACATAAATTTCTAAATTCGTTCATATGATTTAAAGAATCTTTAATAGGAGGTGCCAGTTTGAAAAAAAAGGTTGGAGGTAGAGAAAGATAAGGGCAACAACATTCATGGGTATAAACAAAGGACATCTTAACTATTTGGAGGGCTTATGGGCTGCTTGGTAGCCTCTTAACCGAACCATTAAGAGACTACTTCTAAATCGTTAAGGGGTTGAAGTATTTAGTTAACAAAAATCATATCTCTTAATGATTCCATTTAACTATTAATAGTTAAGTGATAAAAGATGCTAAATGAAATACTTGTCCAGTTTACTCATTCCCCTAACAAAACCCTATCCATCATTCATATTTATCACCATCGACCTCTCACCACAGCCACTTCTCCCACGCGATTTCTCCTATCCGGCGCCACCCCCTCGCCACCACAACATAACACCTCTTATCTCGTCGGCGCACGCCCGTAGTCCCACTCTATGACCATCAGCGTCAGAGGAGCCATTATTACGCAAACGCGTGTGATATCGAACTCTTCAAACCCTATGTGGGACGAGCATTTCATCATGTTGCTCACATCCGACGTCGGAACCAAAGATCAAATTGGGCACACACGTACACTAGGGGATGGAGATGGTGAGATTTTCGAGTAGATAGGATGTTGGAAAACTATTTGTCATGCTATCTTAGATGCTCATCATCTTGTGTATATTATTAGGATATTTCTTTTAATGAGTAATAAACTATTATTCTGTTAACAATTCATATGAGTAAAATAGTCATTTTGCACAATTATTAAAAAATTCAACCAATCAATACTACTTGTTCAAACTTAGGGGGTGTTTGTTTTTTTAAAAAGCCTTTTTAACCTCTTTTGTCTGCGCTGTGCTGACCACGTGCAGATGTTGAGATCTGCAAGGTACTTGTTTTTTGGAATAATTTTTATTAAAAATGGTATGCCCGAGGTCTGCATGGTGTAGACTTGGCACAACCATTTTTAAAATTTTCTAAGGTCTCCAGAGAATTAAACACCATCACCCACCACCACCCATGTCCACCACCACCATCCGCCACCGCCACCATCCGCCACCACCCACCGTCTGCGTGGAGTAAAATGTATTTTGATGGTTTTATGGCTACTAAAAATGTGTAATAGATGATTTAAATAAAATATATTTTTGTGGTTTTATGAATATTATTATAGTGTTGTGTGACTTTTATTTAAATTTTATATTCAAGTACTTTTTTAAAGTTTTCAAAATAGGTTTATTTTTATTACAGAATATTTTAGCAGTATGCAAATGTTAAGAAAACAAAAAGTATTCTTTTTGCAGACTGCAAATGTTTGGTCCACATCTTCCTCTACATATGTCTATAGTTGTGGTCTGCAGACTGCAGACATTTTGCTGCAGAAAAAACAAACAACATGTTACTGGCTCATAGCTCTTACCTAATTAAATCTCTTACTAGTTTAGCACTATACTTAATAATGGAATAGAAATCTTTTAAGTTCATACTTTCTATTTTATTTTGACACGAATAAACTAAGAAAAAAAATTAAATTAAAGCTGGTTAAGACAGTTTGACTTAAACTTTCAAAATGTGTCAAAAGATTAAAAAAATAAAAAGAATAATTTTTTTCAAAAAAGGTAGAAAGCATGTAAAGAATTTAAAAATAATTACACAAATAGTTTTTGTGATTTGACGAAAATAATAAGTTTGGGTACTACTTTATTTAAGTAACAAGTTTGAGGTTTGTGATTGTGGGTTGTAACAAATATAGGATTTAAAACTAATATCTATTAAGTTTTCTGTTAACATTATTTAAAATGATCAAACTACCATTTTATGTAAATGTTTGTGTAAATTATTTATTAGTTAAACCTAAAGGACTATTGTGTTAATTTGTTAAACATTTAACAAAAAATATATAGTCCTCCCATGCCTGTAATGTCATTGTCCCCCTCATCACCCCACACACCATCGTCGAACCTACTACTAGCCACCACCGTCAAACTTACTACTAGCCACCACTGACAAACCTGCTATCAGGCACTATCATTGTCACCATCTCTGATTATAACCCTAACCTTTGACTCATCTAATGTTGTAGAAATCAGACTAGTCAGCGGATTAATCAATGACTAGTTTGTGATCGGTACATCACTGATTGTCGGTCAAAAAATAGGGAAAAATGGCCTTAATCGGCCATAGTCAGTTGTTAATCGGCCTTTAATCGGCATTTTTCCATAATCTGACAACTTTCCGGTGAGATTCCTACAGAATTCCATATTAACCGCTAGTCAATGCCCCATCACCCGACTAGTGCCTAATGATTTTTATAACACTGATTTCAATTCTCACCCCCAATACCACCATCACCTCAATGCACTCCAACCCTAACCCTTGATTTCAACAAAAAAATGCCTTTTTTCTCTATTTGGTTCCAACAAATAGCTCTCTTTTTCTTGATTTATTTCTAACACCACCATCCCTTTAACATCAAATTGAGTTTAGGCAATTGAGTTTAGGCAAGATAAACATCTTCTTTTCCAAAATCACATCCAAGTTTTGATATTTTTTTAAGATTTCAAGAGGGATAGTGGGAAGTTATTGAACCATATGAAGAATGAAGCTACCTAAAATTCTAAGTTCTACTAATCTACATATGTTTATATCTCCAGGTACTGACCTACTGTGAATCAACACTTGTGTATTGGCCGATGATCTACTGATTCATTGCTGCATTAGATAAGGCTGTCAGTACCAAAGAGTAACGGTAACAATATACTTCTGCAACTGCTGATCTTCTAGAATACCGAAGTCTGTCTTTTGTTGTACATATCTTTGTAACCAATACCAATGCATATTTGTGGTAGCCATAATGTGTAGATCAATGGCTGAAACACGCCACTGATCCTAAACCTAGAATAGATGACTGGGATTCATTCTATTCATAGTATAAATACCTCATACTTATATAGTTTTGGGGTTAGATTGTTTGTCCACTTGTTATTTGCTATTATTGCTTTTTGTAATCAGAAAAGTTATCAAGTGAATAGTTTGCAAACAATTCCTATGTTACTATTTATTCAAAATGTGTTTGTTTGTAGATAGTTAACTTAGATTCCGCATTTGTAAACAACCGATCACTGGAAAAGTCTTGTTTTGTTCAAATCCAATCCAACAAAAATGTATGATACTTGAACTCAAGAAAGGGTATTCAGTGAGATCGACTGGGGTTTTATTGATGGCGGCAACGATTGGTGATGGTGGTTGACATCAATCATATGGTAGTGGCAATTGTATGGAATTTAAGTATCAGTCCACTTTTTTGTTTGAATTTATCTTTTTAGTTTTTATAAATTACATATTAGTCCCTTTTAAGTATCAAACAATATTCATAAGTTACATAATAGTCATTCAAATGCGTAAAGACTAAAATGCCATCCATACTAATAGAAAAGTTAAAAGAAATTAGTATTAATACCCAAACTTGTTACAAATAAAGATTACAAACCCCAAACTTATTACTAAAAAAATTTGGTATCAAAATCTGTTATTTTCACTAAACCACAGGGACTATCCGTGTAGTTAACTCAAAATTTTTTAAAACATACCCAAAAGTATATAAAGTCCTACTAAAAAACTAAAAAAATGTATAAAAAAGTAAAAACCATGTAAATGAAATTTGCAAAAAAGTAAGTGAACATGGCATCAAAGATGCAAACCTGGTCTAAACAACCATTAAGTGAATTAGTTACTTCTACACTATCCACTCTTCTAAATGAAACTAATTAAAGTAAAATTTAGATCTATAAAATGTATATTTTTTTTGAAAATGTGGCCTCAAAAATTTTAGAGGCCTAAAGCTTTATCTTATACTTTTTTATATAGGTTGGCTGGTTTAACACGAAACAATTACGATATAGGTCGTATGTTTTGAGTTGAAGTGAATGAGAGAGATACGAAGAATGAAAGAAAAGGGAGAAACGTGAGTTGTTTGTAGAGCAATGGGCGAACAACAAACATTAAGCAGAGAAATGAGAGGCGTATATGAGCTCCAAAAGGTTAATAAGATTGTTAAATAACATCTAGATTTTTTAAAATAAAATCATCATATCCAGCATCCTACACGACTAGATTTTTTTTAAACAACATTAATTTAATCATACCCCTACTCAAACTTAAAAAAAAATTCATACTCAAACTTAATTTTTTTTCATCCCTCGATTCAACCTAACTCCATTTGGGTAACATATTTACACTTTTACCATTAAACTAATGCCAGTAATCACCTCCATAATACTATATACATCGCATTCTTATAGTAGAAGAGTATACAAAAGACATTAGGTTATTATATCAAAACACGAGTCCATTTGCTTTTATTCAGAGTGTTCAAAAATACTCAAAACTAAAAATAACAAAAAACCAAATCATATTTGTAGCTGAAGAAATTTGTTAAGTTACTAACCGTATTCAAATTGTGAATTCGGTTTTCAGTTCGGTTAAATTAGTTACACAAAAATTTGATTATTTGGTTCGGTTATCCGAATAATAACCATCTTAATTGGTTTAGTCAAATAACCGAACCAAATAAATTGATTTAATCGATTAAATACCGTTCGGTTGGTTATATTTCTAATTCAGTTTGGTTCAATTAATGGTTGGCTTCAGAAAATTTTAATCTATTACCTATAATAAAAAATGTTTTTTGATGGCATATGTCGACATATTAAACATTCTTATTTTTATTTTTCGTATCTCTCTCCTAATAAATGATAAAAGTATATATAGTAATTATATTATTTAAATTATTTATAAATAAAAAAGTTTGATATTGTTAAATTTTAAAAACTTGATATTATAATGAAACATACACTTTTAAAATATTTGACACAATTTTTTTTAAATAAAAAGTATTGTAATACCATTTTTTCTAAGTTTCATAACATAATTATTTTTTCAAAATTAATTAAAAAATGAAAATGTTTAAGAAAGCAATTAAAAAACACAATCTTATAAAATGAAATTTTAAAAATAATATTATTGTTGTTTTTACTTGAATTACTTATTTATTTCTAACTCAATCATATCTTATTTACAAATATCATCTATAATTTTTAAAATTTTATTATAAATTATTTTATATATCATTTAATCAATCCATCTATTAGATACAATACTCCTAACCAAATAACCAAAACCGAATGAATCGCTAACAAACATAGCGTCAAATTTATTTTATATACATGTTCATATTTATTGTCACGTCATTGGAACATTAGAAAGTATATTTATTGTCATTCGTGCAAAAACCCTTGACCCTTTTCTTCCTCCAGCCGCTGAAATCGACAATTTTTGATTCTCACAATAATCGTTTTCCTTCTCGCCGGAGACGATGGTATCTCCGACAAACAATCGCAAAGGAGAAGAAACATGCACCGACAACGATACAAACAATGCATTTTTCGATGTTTATGGTCCACAGGTTCTTCACTACTTCATATCGTCATAAATTATTGTTTCATTTGAATCTAATGATGCTATTAAGCTAGCATACCACCATATGTCTAAAAATCATCTTTGTAAGCTTCAAATTGAGAACTTATGTGTTTGAATTTTCAATATGAGAAGTGAATTTGGAAGGAGTGAGTGGAATAATGAACTTAGAGAATAATTGATGAATTATTATGAATGTGTGTTCAGATTGTGACATTTTTGTGGTGGACTGTAACTTTTTAATATGGATTTAATGCAGGCGAAAGCAGGTGTGGAGTTTAAGACTCCAGAAGCAAACTCAACTTTGAATTTGGGAGTGGGTTTTAACAGTCGCATGAAGTTTCATTGTAGATGTTTTGTTGTTTTTCGGTTGTTAAAGTTCTAAGAATAATGGGATGTGGTTTTATGTAAATATGACAGGATGTTCAGGGGCTTGTCACCTGGGTGCTTGCTGACGGATTTATGCCATCATGGGTTTTCATTAAGGTTGCAACTGTTCTGACTGCTCCTCTAGTCAATGCTTCTTCACATAATGTTGGGCGATGAGAGCTTGATGATTCTAGATCTTTATTACGACTTATACTTATTCCACACACAGACTTAGAGGGAAATTGGGTTCAATGGGATCATGATGCATAACTTGATTAGGGATTGACTTGTAGTTGCACATGGCTGTGCCATTAGGAAGGGAGGAATTAAATTTGTTTACTTTTAACCCACTCTTTTATGTCAACTTGCTCGTTCATGGATAACATACAACGGCATAAAATCTGTGGCAACTTAGCCACAAAACAAGCCATACTAGGATATATGGTCTATGTATTTTACTTTGTATATATTTGGATTTTCCAAGACTAAAACTGAATTCATTTATAATATGTGTGGAGCTTAAAAGAAAAAAAACAGATCTAGTAACTAACATAATGTTGAGGGAAGACCTCATTTCTATGCCTTATCCTTTAAAGACTAAAATTACTAGATTAAGTGATTTGGCATTGGTAAAAGATAGAAGAAAAATGTCGCTTTAGCAAATTTCACATGTGTATTCTACCAAGTGTGTGACAGCATTTGCATTGCCTAGGAAGGGTCCTTTATTTTTTGAAGTCTAAGTGACATTATGGCGGTTTTCTAATATTTTACAGCTGTAATCTCATCTTGCGTGAAGTGAAATGTACGGTAGACATATTTAAAATATTGGAAATGAGGTTTCATCCCAAAAGTTCAGCTACATGATTTGCTGCCTAGACCAAGGCAGTGGAATGACTATCCATTATTTTTCTTTTGGGATTGAAAATGTTCTCTCAAAACTAAGTTGCATAAAGTTTTTTGTACAAAATATCGTAAAGTTGGATATTTTAGCAGCCATTTGCATCCGACACTAGGAAAGGCAGGAAGAAAGGAATGAGTAGAATACCTCAGGACCACAAACAATAAAGCATGTGTTGCTAGAATGAAACTAAGCTTGCCCAAAAAATATCCTAAATTCGTGAATGGTCAATATCTTGTAGCCCCTAGGGATTGCTTTATATTTGTACACTGAGTGGTACATGGAATTCTTTGTACCAATACAATGCAATGTTATACTTTATGTTCATGTTTTTTGAGATTGAGTACTTCCCACTATGGAGATACTGAATACAATTCTTGCCGTATGCAGAACAAACCTTTGATTCCAAAAGTGGTTTTGCTCTATGTTCCTGGTCTTGATGCAGCAATCTACCTGTCTCAGTCTAAAATACTATACAGTTTAAAAGAATGTTGTGGCATCCCAAGGGCAGTGCTAGCACCTAGGTTGGACATGATCTGACTTCTTTATTGAATAAATGATATAGGCGGGAAAATGGATGGGAGAATGAATATGGTGATGACACATGTCCACTTATGTAATTATTTATTATAACTAAGATAAGATTTAGATGGGTCAAAATTGCCATCTCTATAATAAAAATTACACATTTCTGTTCACTTAGCAATCAAGTTCCATTCTTTCTTCTGTGCTAGCTATGTATCAGATGGAATGCAGACTATAGATGCCCTTCTTACATGCAAGCTTAAGAGAAAAAGGGAAGCTGCTACATTTACGAAGAAATCTGAACCAGGTAGGGAAGCTAATAGTTTATTCCCCGACTGTAAATACTTGCTTGCATTCCTAGTTTTGAAGTGCTAATGATGAAGAACTCATGTGGTTGGTTTGTTTTTGTTTTTTAATGGATGTCAATTTGTTTTTCGAAAGATATTGGTATATATTATTATATTGAATAAGGATAACTGTCAATCATACAGATACAGGTCCTCTTTGCGGTCATATGTCCTTGTCTGAGCTCAAGAAGGATATTCCATTTCCTGTGTCATATTATACTCTTACAGCAAAGGAATTAGAAGATAATGGATACGTTCATGATCAACCAGGTAAAGAGATTACCCCTGTTGTATTTTTTTATTTACCTGCTTTCTGCTTGACTGTTGAGACAAATGCTAGGTAATTTTTCATTTAATCTGTCGCTATTTTCTAATATACTTGCAGGTTTTCTTTCAACTCTTCCTGCACAATCAGGAAAGCCTGTCCATGAAATGGTCGGAGTTGATTGTGAAATGGTAGGATGCGGTCCTAAGTGAAGAGTCCTCTTACAAGATTTTAAAATTTACTACATAATATCTTGAAAAACATTTAACTTTATGTCTTTTTTCCCTTTTATTTAGTGCATCACAAATGAGGGATTCGAGCTCACAAGAGTAACATTGGTAGATTATAAAGGACAGGTAGTAGAGTGTTATTTCAAGGATTAAGTCCATGCTTTCAATAAGTTATCATATATTTAAAATTTTAATAAGATAGTAGCTGAAATAAGTAAATCCCTCCTTTCTGGACCGAGTGCTTTGGTTTCTATGTTAACCATGCTTTGTCATGATTAGCATTCTATTTTCCTAGCAGAAGTTTCAACTACCATATTTATAAAAATGTCCTCAGGTTCCTAGAAGTCTTGCTTCATTTCCCATCATCTGTTTAATCTAGACGTCTGATATTTAGCAGCTACTAAAATGTAATCCAATCATCTATATCATGACATTATTAACTGATAGTTATATTCTTAAAACTTAACCATTCACATGGCTTAATTTGTTTATATTACAGGTTCTGTTGGATAAATTGGTTAAACCATCAAATGCAATAACTGATTACAATACCAGGTACTTTGATCTTTATGAATCTCCACATGAGCAAGGGTTTGAGTTTCTTTTTTTTGCTGTTTCTGTTGAATGATCCAATTATTTCTTTATCTCAGCATGTTTTTTTATTGTCTTATACTCTTATGAAAGCAACTGACGATCATTAGATTTTGGTTTAAAAGGTTCCTTGTCATTCAGGTACAGTGGGATAACAAGTGAGATGATGGACGGAGTTACAACTACACTTAGAGATGTTCAGGTTTCCCAGCCTTTTGATTACTGGTTGTCTAATTTTATTAAGATGTTTAGCACTGATTATACTCTTTTCTAAGTTAACCAACCATGAACCGTGATTTTTGTTTCAGGAAGATTTTTTACAACTTGTTAACAGAGAAACAATTTTGGTTGGACACTCATTGGAGAACGACTTATTAGCTTTAAAGGTCTCTCATAGTTTGGTGATTGATACTGCTGTTTTATACAAGCATTCGCGTGGAGGAACATACAAAATTGCTCTGCGTGTGCTCACTAGGAAGTTCCTCTCCAGAGAGATACAAGACTCAGGAAATGGGCATGATAGTATTGAGGATGCAAAAGCTGCAATGGATCTAGCCCTGTTAAAAATAAAACATGGTAATCACTTGTTTGTTTTCTTTTATCTATGGTTAACACTTGTTGCATGTGTACTTATTATTATTTTTTTAAAAGCAAAACTATGATATTGTCATATATTATGCCAATATCTGTCTTATTTGACCTTCATGTGCTTTGCCATCTTCTTTTTGTTGTCATCCTTACTATCATAATAGGTAGAAAGTAAATACCCAGCTCTATAAATCAGAAAATGCCACATAACCATCACCAATTACAATCTACATCTCAACAACTTCAAGGTGGCATCATACAATGAGACACTTGGAATGGTGTAGATGATGAAACTCTTAATTTTTATTAAGGAGATGAAACACAATTGTGATATATGCAGCATATTATGATTCTAATTGACTAATTGAGATATAGCCTGCCGTGGCATTAAACATGATAGGAGTTGTATACTTCTATCACATCACTAAAAGGTATCAGTAACTAAAAGCTGTTAACTTGAGTTACTCATCTAGAACCATTTAAAATGCAGAACAAATATTTAATATATGAGATTTTATATTTCAAGAAGCTGCTTGTTAATGGATGACCATTTATGTGTGTTTTAATTTCTGCTGATTTAAAACAGGACCCGAGTTTGGTCGACCTCCATCATTTATGAGAAAGAAACTCCTTACAGTTTTGGGTGAGTCTGGCAAGGCCTCATCTTTTATTGATAATATATCAATAGTGAAGCGATATGCTTCAGAATCATCACATTCAATTCCGGTTGCTTTTGATGATGAAGCTCTTTCAAAAACCATCAAAGAGGTAGTTGTTATTACATGTCACAATTCAGACCCATTGCTTCTAACTGAGTCCTTTCAGATTATATCTCTAATGGGTCATATGATATAAAAATTAGCTATAAACTATAAATGGAACAGGTTGAACGAACAGTCACCCAAGGTGCACTTCTAATGCATGAAGCCTTCAAAAGCATTTTATTAAAAAAATTGGATTTTTATTTAAATTGTATTACTTTTGTAATCATATTTGACACACTAATAATATACATTAAGTTAAAATTTTGGGACAAACCCGACATTGATCATCTTGACCCAAACCCATTGCGACACTGTCCTGTTTGCCACCTCAAATTGTTATCATTAATTATTTAATATTTTCTTGGAGTCTGCTGCTTTCACCAAGCAACAGCTACATTAACTTGTGTGACCGCAGGTAAAGAACGAGAAAGTACATTTTGTGTGGGCCCAGTTTACAGAACTAAGCTGTTATTACAAGAAACAAGCGGATGATGCAGAGGGGTTGAATCAAAAACTTGCTGAGATGATCGCATTGCTTACTTGTAGTAATAAGTCCAAGGGTAGAAAAAGCATCAAGTATACCGTCACTCCTGATTTGAAGGACCTTCTTAGTCGGTTAAATTCCAGAATTGAAAATATTTACTCCAATTTGCCTGCGAATGCCATGCTAATAGTTTGCTCTGGTCATGGAGATACAGCAATTGTACAGAGGTAATTACATATTTTTAGAACCACATTTCATCACATCCTCGTGCTAATCTTGGCTTCAAAAGTTGCTTAAGAGTTCCAATGCGTATTTGTCACCATATAAATCAATAAATCACCATAAATCAGCACTTAATCATTTTAGGTTGTAACTATATAAAGCAACAAACACAAATGATTTGTGTTCACTTTTACACTAAAATGTTTTCTTGTGTGCATGTATGAAGATTGAGGAAAATGCTTTCAGAAAAAGTGGATACAAACATACCCCGGGATCATCTTGTAAAGGTTCTAGAAGAGCTGCAGGCACAGGCTGAAGTAGGTTTGTGTTTTGTTGGTGTCAAACATTGAGCATGTCATGCGTTCATGTTGTAGCTTGTAATCACGAGTAACGCCCCTTTTAATGACATTAGATAAGGCGTGTTTTCTCTACTTATCTAATGTAGAAAGAATATGTTTATCAGTATGCATTTCACATTAAAATTAAACAAAAAGTTCGGTATTCAGACTTTGGTTTTATTGATTTTGGAATATGAGTAAAGGCTGAAGAATAGCAATATACAACTTTGAGTAGAGGTGACAAAATGGGTTGTATTACTGGTCAAAACTAGTTTGGGTTAGAACAAGTAAATTTTGGTATGGATTAAAATGGGCCATGTCAATAACAAACTTATGTGTTTAAACTATCATCCCAGTTATTTGTCTAATATAATGTGATTTAGAAGCACCTGCTACTATAGTTTATTCACCAGTTAATGCTAGTGGTAGTTTACTATTGTTAATTAGTACTCTTGTATGGTTGTTGTTTTGGTTCTGTTAGCCATGTTAGCCACTTTTTATGCTACCTATTGTATGTTGTATGTCGCATATTGTGCTGTCACAGATCCGTCCTAGGTTGTGGGTTATACATGACGTCAGTATAAAAATCAACGCAATGAGAATTTGGAACTTAAATTATATAACTCAAACTGTAATTACATTGTTTTCTATTTCATCAAATGATTACATTGTATTAAGCTAGGTCTAGAGATCTATGCACCAAACTTGTATGATCCCTATTGTAATATTGTTACTAGCATCAAAAGCCATCTCTTCAAAACATACATCACATGACACCTAAAATGTATGCTTAAAAGGTTTTATGGGTCAAGCTGAAGATAAATACATGATTTCAAAACATCTCTAACACAACTAGCATCATTAGATAAATACACACAAACGGTACAAAAACTCATAAGCCTAATTGGCACATATGTATGCGGGCTAGGGTTGAGCAAGAAACCATAATAATCGAACTGTAACCGAACTGAATAAACCAAAACCAGTAAGAAACCAACGGTTTGGTTTGATGGTTTTATACAAATTGATTTTTCGGTTTGGTTTTGGTTTTGCTTAAAACAAAAACCGAACCGAAACCATACAAACTGAACTTGTAAATTTAAAGGTGTATTCGTACAATTGTAAACATGATTAGCTTATTAGTTACTTATTAACTCATGTTATCTAAATTCTTTTTAAATATATAGGTTTCAAGAATAATATTTAAACTTCTTCATTTTAATTGATAGATTAAAATGTTTTATTGATTTTTTTTGTTATTATATATTATGAATTGCAATTCTTTTAATGTTAAGTAATTTATAAGAATATGCAGATTATATTTAAATATCAATAAAATGATGTAATCACAAAGTTTTTAGTTTAAATTCATTACTTTGGACCATTTTTTTATTTAAAAACTTAAAGCCGAAACGGTAAAACCAAAAAAACCAAAACCGAAAATCAAAAACCAAAAAAACTGAAACCGAACGGTTTTAAAAACCTAGAAACTAAAATATCGGTTTTTGGTTTTGGTTTTAGACTAAAACTGAACCAAACCCATCCAAACACACCCCTAATGCGGGCAAAATACACACCGCACACACCTTATTTGTTTAAAGTTTACATCGTCCATTCGTTCCCGAAATATATTGCCCAATATTTACCATGAGATGCTAGCAACCATCTTAACCAACAGCTAACTAACTTCACATGCCCAATAGACTTTCAAAGAACACAAATCCAGTTTTGAAAGTTTAAAAGAACTCATCTTAACCAATAGCTAACTAACTTCACAATTCTTACAGTTTTAGCATTAGCCTTTTCTAACACAAGTACCTATATTCAAGGTATAACAATGTCAATATTGGAAGATTCCTAACACAAGCGTTATTCAGATCCTTCCTTGAATTAAGGGTTTCATACCTTGATAAATAGTTAATAGGCATTACCTAAGAGTATTTATTGTACCTATAGGGAGACCAATCTACTCCTTTATGGGTATCTCACTTGTATTATACAAGTTTTTCAGTCCATAATCGTATCCCGGGTGTCTAACCCGGTTGTTGTGGGTGGGTGTTCAACCAACAACTATTTCTCATGCACTTAGCTCCTGCCCTACGGTACCTTACCCACATACCCCTCGGGTTATTGACCTAACCTTCCCCTAACTTGGGAGACAGTATGAAAATTTACTTCACTGCACACTAATCTTCTACTAGGTAGTAAACTACCTCAGGTCATTTCAACACTCAATAGAGCATTAAAACACACTTCGAGTTTGAATACCAAATGAATCAAAGCCCCCTATTTATAGGTTGTGCCTGAATAGACAACATACCCCTAAGGTTTGGGTAATGGTCCTCCACCTAATTTTAGGTTGGTTGTGATATTAGGGTCGACCACAGACCACTAACACAACTCTTGACGGTCCGTGATGGACTTTTTCAGCTTCTTCTCGTCGAGATACTCATGTTTCATGTATTATGGATTCTTTAACTCATTTCGGCCCGAGTTATGCTTATAAAAATTTTTAGTCTATTTTGGGTTAGATTTTCAAGGTTTTACATGTGCATGTATAAAAAGGATTTTGGAGCTAATGGTCTCGACACACATCTCTGGATAAGGCGAAATATTTGTGCTCATCCCAACCTCCCTGGACCCTACCAATAGCTATGCATATATAAGTAAGTAAGTGTGTGTGTGTGTATATATATATATATATATATATATATATATAGGAGAGGGTTCAAATGAGAACCACTTTTTTGTGAGAACTTTAGGAACCAAACTAAGGCACTTATTTTTTATCACATGTAAATCACATGCTATTTACCACAATTTTTTAAAACGTTCATAATTTTTATTTACGACATCATTTTTTCAAAAATTTTTTACCATAAAATTCAGTATATTTTTATCTTTCCAATGCCAAGGTTTGGGACCTAATAGCAAACATATTCTTATACTCATGTGATGTAAGGGGGACGCGGTCCATAATGGAACCAGGAATTATTTCTTATAGTGTTAGGACCGTGTACGTACGGAGTACTAACTGATTATGCGTGAAACTAGATCAAATAGTGAGGAATCCTATTTGATTGATGATCCAATCAATGAGAATGCAATCCCGATCAATCTAACGATTAAAGAAACGTTAAGAACGAGTAGAAAAAGATCAGATGTGAACTATGAACTTGGAATAGGCTTTCTAGACGCTCTAGACGGCTAGGTTATGATTATGTGTCAAAAGTCTCGTTTTTCCACGAATTAAGTGGTATTTATAGGTTTGAAGTCTTTATTCGTGCGACTGACCCATGCGACTAATTCATACGCATGACCAAAAGTTCAGTCGTGCGACTGAGTCAATCTCATGTCTCACTCGTACGACTGATCCAGTCGTTTGGTTCAGTCGTGCGACTGGTTCATTAGCCTGATGTATTCATGCGTATGATCCATAAGTATGGTCCATTAGCATGAATCATCATATAACAACTTCAAACCTATATAATAAGTTTATATATATGAATCAGATATAAATAAACATCAAAGCACAAATCATATATTATTACATTGTTTCATTACACATATGTAAGCCATGACAGACTTTTACATTAAGCACATAAACTAGGGACGTATGTATCAACAAACTCCCCCTTGGACCTAGTTTACTCTAAAGTCTGACATCTTTCATATGCTCCTCAAACCTCTTGTACTTATCCTCTCTTGTGACTCCTGCGTGTATTTCAAACGCAAAGCAGAGCCGTATCATATTTTGGAATTGGAGAGCTTGTACAATATCTTGCGCGTCATAGAACAGTGGCCACTTGTATAAAGTGTAGACATCTTCATCTGACAAGTTGGTAAGCCACATTAGGTCAAATACCCTGATAGTTTCCATTTTGCCCTCTCTGTTTAGAACTATGACCGCTTCACCCATCCTCCAGCCATAATACCACCATTTGAAATGTGGAGTGAAGTCCCGAGGCATTTCTCGTAAGGGAATCTTCGACATCGTGCGTGGGGGACTCCACTTCAACACAATAGGCTTTCTAGATATGGGATCCACTTCAGACTTGCGAATAAACCTCTTCGGTTGTTGAGGTCTGAAGTTCACCCATCTGGTGTGGTATTCCTTCTTTAATGCCGACTCAAACCAATCTAACATCTTTCTGTGATCAGCATACAACAGATTTAAGCATGCCAGTCGATTGAGCTCAAAGCCTGGGAGAGTCTTCAGATCATGAGGATATCTTAAGTACTCTATTCTCTTCTCCCTTTTTACAGCATAAACATTTAAGTCCTCAAAATACGCCCACGCTATGATCTTGCCAGACACCTTCTGATGTTTCTTGACTTTGTAGAGTTTGGTGTAGGCATTTTGCTTTGGAGCTATGCGCTAGGCTCTTATTTCAGCAAAACAAGCTGCCCATTCAGCCTTCTTTATATCAACATCTGCATCCGAGGCTTGGGCTTGGCTTTCATCCTTATCTTTTTCTTTCTCCATTTCATCCAGTTTTTCAAATGTAGCACTGCCGAGAGTGTCACCCAAGTTGGGGATCACATTTCCCTCTTGGTTAGTGTACTCTGGATAGTGGTCCGACGTGACATCCTCTATCTCTATTTCATCAACATCGTTCAACTCATCATCATTTATAACATCGACCTTTGGAGCGTCTTTGACGAGCTCATCAGGATTCAGTCTGAACATATCAACAAGTTGCTCGTCGGTCAGATCATGTATAATTTCTCCTTCTTTGGAGTGTAGCTCACTGACCTTCTCACAATTCCTTGCAAATCAAGAATCATGGTGAATTGAGACTTGATTTGCAGAAGGGGAGCAATATCGTATTCATCTTGCTATGAAGTATTATCTGCTTGATTTAATCATTTAACACATCAATCAATAGTAGTTAATCAAGACATTTAAACATAGATAAACATAGATAATAATAAATTACATTAATATAGTATATGAATCAAGTACAAAAAGTTTTTTAAATACAAAACATCTACTCTTTACTTTTATCTTGATCGGTCAATTCTTCAACTGGAGGAGCTGAAGACAAGGCTCCTTGATCTTGAGCTCTCTTAGAATGCCTCTCTTGAGCCTGAGTAGAAGCTGATGCAGCAGCAT
>BJCM01271655.1:0-13251 GCA_018326385.1 Flaveria bidentis | reverse complement strand
TGATGAACAAAGATTTAAGTATCTCATAACAGCTATTGGGATGATAAACATTGATTAGATTACCTCTTTTGAAAACCTTTTAATATGTAATGTCTTATGTCAATACAATCTAAGCACTGTTACAAAAACATCTCTCTAAAAATTTTCTAAGTATAAATTTCTTCTGAAGAGAAATTAACCCTTGGAAGATATTTTCATATCTTCTGAAACAAAATTTCTCAAAGGATAATTTTCTTCTCGGAAGAGTTTTTGGTCTCGAAAGAAGCGATTGATTTCATATCCGATCTACTTCTGAAGCTTATACAATCTCTCCATTCAGAAAGCAATCCTCACATTCGAAAGCAAAGTCTTTGCTTCGAAAGTAAGAGTTGCCTTCGGAAGACAAATTACCGTCTGAAATGTTTTATATTCGGACGAGAGATTTTTACAGTGTAACGGAAATCTCTTGGGCCCCACACTATAAAAATCAAAGATTTTGTTAATGATGTCAGATTATTTAACTGAATTTAACCTTACCGCCACTGTCATTTCTCCCACTAAAACATCACATCACCTTATCCTAACCCCCATTACCGCCTTTTCCACCCTCTTTTAAATAATCTCGACTATTCAGTTTCATCTTCTTACCTAAATTTTACTGCCCTAAAAGTTTCCTTCACTCTCAATTCACCCTAGCTCAAACTCATCCAAATTCACCTTTCACAAATGGCACTCAATCCTCAGCACAACCAGGTCACTTTTCTTGATTCTTCAAGATATGCTGACTTCTCAGAAATCATCTCCTTTCTCACCCAATCATCTTACTACACAGCCCTTACTGTTAATCCCACTGTTTTCTCCAATCACATGGCCGAATTTTGGGATAATGGTCAAGTTGAAACCCTAAACGGGGTTCGTGTGATTAGATCTCGCATTTGTGGACAAGAGTTAGTCATTACTGAATAGCTTATCAGGGAGCATCTCGAGCTTCATGATGAGGGAGCTCCTATAGAATTCCCCAAAACAGATATAGACAACACTTACATCCTCATGGGATATGGTGGAGATGTGATCAGGTCAATTGTCTACAAATTTAACTTCTCCTACAATTGGAAGTTCTTCCTGCATGTTGTCCTTCACTGTCTGTCAAATAAATCTAGGGGATGGGACCAAATCCCATATGAACTAGGATTCTTAGTTCATGGACTAGTGAGAGGCCTCCGCTTCAATTACTCAAGATTTGTGTTGACCAATCTAATTGGGAATCTTCAGAAGGAAACATTCTTTATGTATCCCAGATTCATTCAACAGATCATCCACTATGAGTTAGACCAGAGTCAGCTTGTCTGTGCAGCTATTCTGACTGTCCCTCAAATAAGGCCTACCATCTTCAAAACTTTGAAGAAGGTTCCACCAACTTCACTAGAAGGTACACTTCCTTACTTCCAAGTATGATTGAGCACATAACTCCTGGTGACATCCCTGTTCACCCCACAGGTGATGAACCCACACAAGCAACTGCCTCCATAATGCCAACACTGCCTTCTCACCCCCATCACCATCACATACCAGAGACACCCTAAATGAACCCTTGTTCAATCTACCCTGATTGAACAAGCCCCTCCTGTTCTATCCAAAAAGACTAGAGTGGAACAATGGGCTCCGACTCAATCTGAGGTCTCACCATCCTTCTCATTTGACCTCAATATGGGTCCTGATTCTCCTCAGTCTCAAACCCATAAGCCCAAAACCCCAGCCACAAGCCCTCAGAATGAGTATTTACACTCTTCTGAGCAACCAACAAGGGACAGCCCCACTAGAGGCTCAATGCTTGTAGACATTAACCAAGGTCTCGGGTCAGTAGGTTTAACCTCCTTATCTTTCACTAACCTTCTCTTCAAAACTGATGAGGAAATAACATCCCTCCATGGCAATGAAGTTGATCTACACCACCCTCTCCAAGATCAACAAAGCCTAGAGAGATCCCTTATTTCTAGCCCCATCAGCAACCCATAACTAAGGTGAGTCCCACTGATGTGGAGGGTACTCGTGCAGATTCAGTTGCCACTACAGAAGGTGCCTCAATGGACCTTATGGATAGTGGTAACATTTCTGAGACTGAATCTGCGGCAACCATGCCTTTTGATGAGTCTGAAAGAGATATCATTAAGCAAGGGAAACCAGGGTGCCAAGAAACCACATCTGGTGGTGAGGCTGAGCATACTAGGTATGTTACCTCATCTCCCCATGATTCTTCAAAATAAGATGAGGGAAGAATGAAACTCCTTATTCAAGACATTCTTTCTAAAGTCTCAAACCTTGAATCATTGGTTAGCACTTTAGAAGAAAGGTCTGCCACTCAGCAACTTGAGATTGACAATCTCAAGGCTAAACTAGATGAGAAATAGATTGAGAGATCTGTTAGGCATGTACCTGTTCAGGTCTCCTTGACCTCTTCCTCCAGCTCATCTAGCTCTCAAGATGATGCTACCTAAAAGGGGGAAAGTGTTCAAAGACAAACACTTGAGGATTCACAGAGCCAAACTTCAACTTCAACACTTTCAGCTCCTTTCACAACTTTGTCTGAGCCATCCCAAGTTGTACTTCAAATCGACCCAAGGATGCTCAGAGATCTTTACATACTCTTTTCCAAGTTTCTATTGATATCCTCTACTGATCAGCCAAGCCCTGATGTTTCCATGGTGTACTTTGGAGCAGAAGAGCTTCAGAGGATATGTGCACCTTCTACCACTATGGAAGAAGTTGGTCAACCTAAGGTACAAATGGAACCTGAGATTCAATTCGAAGGGGAAATGATGACTGATGGCCCAGCAACTGAAACAATTGGGACAGAATCTGCACCTCCTCAAACTTCTGAAGCAGAAGTTAAAGCCTCAGAAGAACAACCAAAATCTTCTGAAGCCGAAATGGAAGTTGCAAAAGGACTGTTTTATTTGTCCGAGGATCTAACCATCACAGATGCGATCCTAGAACTTGCATCTGAGGTGAATAGTGAGGACTTTCTGGATCTACCTCTAGCCCAGACACCCTCTCTGCCTCTCCCTCAATCAGAATCCACTCTCCAAGAACCACCAAAGTCAAGCTCTTCAAAGGATTCCAAAGGGAAGAAGAAGATGACTGTGGAAGAGCTTCAGGAAGAGGAGAAGATTGAAAAGCTAAAAACAAAAGGAAGACTTCCAACTGGGAAGTTGTTAGTTGCCAGTACAAAAGTAGTTGCGGCCAACCAAGAGGCTGTCAACAATAAAAGAAGAGAAGAGATCATTGACCAGCTCATTCAACTTGGAGCTGCCAATGAAGAAATAGATTTTCAGTGAAATCAAGGCTGACTTGCAGCTCAGGAGGGAAAGGATAGATTTTCTAACCTCCAGAGTCTTCTCTCTTCAAGAACTGTCTCCACACAATGATGAAACGATCTTTGGCTCTTCAACAAAGAGCAGGATCAAATGGAGAAAGAGAGAAAAAGAGCTGCAAGAGAAAAGTTGAAGGAAAAGAAGAAGAAGGAAGAAGAAGCAAGGGTCACTGCAACCAAGAAGCTTAGTGAGAAAGCCTGGATGAAAGATTATCTCTGGGCTCATGGCTTCTCTAGAAAGCAGGTGGGTCCTATGTCTGAAAGGCACTTCAACGGATTGTCAGTGAAATCAAGGCTGACATCCGTTTGGGAAAAAGAAAAGAGATGTACAGAAGGGTATAGGGGATGACCGTCACTACAACCACTCAACCCCAACCCGAACCCATTCCATCTCCATTAACCATGAAAATTGAACCTTGCACCCCTAAACCAAACCCCTTTACCCTCATCCACTCCATCTCCTCAACCACCTAAACTTCCCATCCTTCAACCCAAAACACTTCCCAGAACCTCTACACCACAACCTACCCAACAACCTTCAAAACCATCCCCTCAGCCTTCCAAACATCTCTCTCTCGAGGAGTTCAAGGCAATCAAGACAAAGCTCACCAACTGCACAACTTTGAGCGAAATCTCATGTGAGGAAGACTCTGTCAACATTACCTATGTTGATAGATCTTCACGTTCCCTTACAAGAGACCAATTTCTTAATTTTCCCAGAGGGACACTGGACCAAGCTGCTAGACTTCTAGGCCTTAACTCAGACTCACTGAATAATGAAGAGAAGAGACTAAGAAGGAAACTGGTGACTCTGCTGGATACAAAGAAGGAGGACAAGATTCCTAGTCAGTCTCTTGTGCCTAGAAAGAAAATACTCCAGTGGAGGTTCGATGAAGCTACTCACAATTTTGTTGTGGAAAGAGAGAATGATGAAGTCAACCGACTGAATGTCACCTCTCTGCTACACACCAGCAGATTTGATATTGCTGAGTTAGCAGAGAAACCATTCTCCAACCCCTCCAACTCTGAAACTGCTGCTCTTATCAGGAATCATCTCAACAGTCTTCATCTAGTTGAGTTAACTGCAAAAGCCAAGATTGAAGAAGAGTTGAGGTTGAGAAGAAAGGAAGACAAGGAAAGACCTCCTACCAAGGGCACAACCTTTCTAAAGATGGTGGAGGGTCCTGAATTAGAACCTATAGTTAGATGGGAATATGATTATAGCTCCCATCAACTAACTCTTTTCAAAGGGCCACAACAAAGGGTACATATCATTCAGGGTGACAGACTGGAGTTCTTGTCAACAAAAGATTTGTACAAACTTCTCAGCACCACATCAGGGAAGAACAAGGAAACTGATAAATACTTACTCTCCTTGGTGTTGAAGGTTTTGAGAAGCAGAAACAAGTGAGGTTTTGGTAGCATCAGCCTAGGGGGAGTTTGTTGGATCAAGAAGAAGGCTGGTGCACCTAAAACCAAATCACTTAGACAAATTTTGGTGCTACTTACAAAGGCTTCCGAAGCCAAGTGTGGAACTTCTGAAGGTTGTAGAGTTCTTCCTAAGACAAAGTGAAAGATCAACTTCCAAAGAAAAATCTACTTCCAAAGTCAAAGAACTTACTTCCGAATATCAATCTAAGAAGATGAATTCAGAAGACTGCTTCCGAAGTATGAAGAAAGAAGAAGTTCCCAAGCCTTGAAAGAAGTAGCCTCTTCCGAAGTATAAGTGGCTTCGGAAGTACTTGTTCTTCCGAAGCCATTTAACCTTCGGAAGTCACTGCTATGAACCAATGGACATAAGTATGGTCTCTGACAATCCGCTGCAGACCTCTGAGATACTGCATGGCATTTTCTTAAAAGCCTTGTAGTTGAACATACTTTATTCCATTGTTCACCTTTTATTAGATAACACAGTTTCCATCTTTAGTTGGTGACAAAAGGTAAGTCATGGACCTATCATGACTACCATATCTTGGATAAGACTTTATCTAAGATACCTTAACTCTAGCATTGTAGTATTTGCTTTAGCTAAAGGATCCCAACTAGAATCAAAGTATATCCGGCTATAGGTAGTATTATATATAGTTTCTCATTGTAACTCATAAACCATGCTCGTAAGAGTCTTGTAACATTTGAGTTGAGAAGCAATATATGCAAGTAGCTTGAAAATTACTTCTTGTGTTCTTTACTACTTATTATATTGTGATCAACTCTTATTGACTCTGCCTTCATCTGAGTGTATTTCAAGTGAGTTTGAGAGAAAAACAAAGTGTTAGTGACATAAACCGATCCTGCAAATAGGGTGAAATTTACTAAGTGTCCATGCGCCTAAAAAGCCCATGCGCCTAAACACTTATGCGTCTCCTAGTGCTCATGCGCCTAGAATTTTGCCATAATGACTAAGTGTTGAGTCATGCACCCAAATAGTACCCATGCACCTAGAACCTTTTACATGCGCCTAAGTGTTCCCATGCGCTCAGAAGGTTGTGCGCCTGCATAGTGCCCATGCGCTTAAGACCTAGAATATTTTTCTGAATTTTAGGGAAAATGTAAAGTGTAGGCTTTGACTTGGGAGGTTCCTAGGGGTAATATAAGTTGACTTTTGATGCCTTATGTGATAGGTGATGTTATGATATGTGGCATGCATGGTGATGTGTATGATGCTATGTATGGTTGTGCTTATGTGTATGTTCCTTTATATGTATGGTTATTTTCCATGGTTTTACGTGGTGTGACTATGAAAACAAATGGAAAGTATTTTGTAATGTAAATCGGAAGATAGTAAAAGAGGAATATAGAGAATGAAAGAATGCATGCATTAACAAATGAATGAAAGAATGGATAAGTTTTGCCCCGGTATTGATGCTAGGCTTTGCGCGCAATGAATGGGGGTCTATTTATAGACTTCGGCCTAGTACTCGCTTTGTGCTACCTTTGGGGTAAACTTATGTATTGAATCCTTGTTGCTTGCCCCAATGCTGGTGCCAGACTATGTGTGTTATGAAAGTCTGATAAAATTTGGCCCAGTACCCGCTTTGTGCTACGGTATTGCATACAGGTGGGATCTTTGTCGCTTACCCCGATGCTGGTGCTGGTGCTGGTGCTAGGCTATGTACGTTATGGAAGTCTTATCAACTTCGGCTCAGTACCCGCTTTGTGCCTACATTTGGGATATAGTTGATGGCATCGATTAGGAAATAATAAAAGAATGATGGATAACGAATGGTAATGGAAGATAATAATGATATTACCTATGTGTACATATGATGCATGATCGCGTATGAAATTAAAGAATGATTTTAAAGGAAAAGAAAAGTATTATGTTTCTATAAATTAAACTCACTCATCAATGCTGACATTTGTGTGTTTCCAGTTGGCAGGTAGATGTTACTAAGGATGGCACGGGGTGACTACTTGGAGAATTTTGGATGGCATCCATTGTTTAAATTATAATGTTTTTATGACGTAATGCATATCACAATATTTTGTAACTTAACAATATTGTATTACTTTGCAAAAGCAATTATATATAAATGAAATGGTTTGTTTAAAAGCATTCCGCTGCGATGATTTAGAAATTGAAATGTATATTATATGTTTTCTTGCGATGATTGACCAGTTGTAAGCGTTTTGGGAACGGGGCCTTACAAGTTGGTATCAGAGTCAAATTTTAAATGAAACGGGTTAAAACTTTCAAAAGAAAGCTTAAATTAAACTGAAAATGGGACAAAGAGAAGGGATGTCAGTTCGAGTAGTTCCGTGCCATCAGATATTTTCTTAATGTTAATTGGTATTATGTGCACATGTTATGTGATTTATGTGCTCTTAGTAGATTTAGATACTGATGTAGTCAGGATAGGAAATGCTTGGGGTATGAAGAGTAAAGTAAGTGCCTAATCACAACTGGCAACTGTAATTAGGGACTTACTATACTTAACATAAACTGAGCTATTACCTTGTATGACTATGATAGTGTTTGAATCTTATAGTGTGTTAGAGGATGGCCTAATGATGTAGATCTTCAAAGGCCTATTGAGGTGGAGGTCATGGTGGACGTGGTGCTAGACTACACGACACGAGATGAAGGCCTCGAGTAGAAAAGGTGGCTCATGAAGAGCCTAAGACCCCTCAGAGGGTGGTGATGAGAGTGCTAATCTAAGGGCCTCGGTGAAGGAGGCTATTGTAGAGGATGTTCGTCAGGTCATGCTAATAATTTTATTGTCTATAGTGACCAAAGTGATAAAGGCTATAAGAGAAGGAGAAGAAGAAGAAGAGCTTCTGCTGGAGGAATAGGTCCTCGGAAGGGAGAGAGCAGCCGGAGACTGAAACGGTTGTCTCTACTAGTGAGGATGAAGAAGAAGAAGAGCTTCTGCCGGAGGCAGCACGAGGCTATAATTATGGGGCTTTTCAAAGATGCAAGCCCCCAACATTTGATGGAAATGGCACTGTTGTTGCTACTCACCGGTGGGTGAGAGAGATGGAAGTTATGCTCGATATCAGCGAGTGTAAGAAGGATCAAAAGGTGAAGTTTGCCACTCATTCATCTATGTACTCGGCTCTATATTGGTGGCACAATATTATCCAAGCCGAGGATAGTAGGGCGATTGGTAGGATGAGTTGGGCAGAGCTTAAGAGGCTGGTCATTGAGGAGACTTGTCCTTATAGGGAGTTGGACAAGGTGGAGAGAGAGTTCCTGTAGCTGGAGGAGGGAACCAGGACACACCAATAGTACACTACTAAATTTAATGAGAGGGCACGACTGGTGCCTGATCAAATGACACCTTTGTCACGGAAGATCAAAAGATACATTTAGGGCTTGCCGGCGGATATACATGGCCATATGATCGCCGCCCGACCAAGCACGATTAGGTCGGTGGTTGGCGGGAAGGTTGTATGATGAACGGGAAGTGGTGGCTGAGGTGAGTAAGAAGGATGGTGGTGATCAGATCTGGAGTGGGAAGAGGTTTGGGCGTGGCGGGGCCATTCCAAAAAACAAATTGCGAGGGTGGATGACCAACGTGTGGTCACACTCAGTGCGGGGTTGAAGAAGTGTGGCAAATGTGGGAAAGAGCACACCGGGGAGTGTTGAATGGGATCCAATGTCTGTTTCCAATGTGGAAGATCAAGACACGTGGCGAAGGACTAGATGGTAAGGAGGTGTTATAAATATTGCGAGGAGGGCCACATGATGAGGGAATGCAAGAAGCCAAGGGCTGAGAGTTCTGAGGCAAAGAAGACAGATAGGATCGACGGGTAGAAGGCTAGTGCCAGGGCTTTCAAGATGACTAGGGAGGAAGCTAGGACGTACCCTGATGTTGTGTCAGGTACGTTTCTAGTAAACCAAACTCTTGCTTCTGTGTTATTTGATTCAAGTGCTAGTAGGAGTGTTATATTTGTTGTTTTCTGTGCTATGTTGGTTGTTAGTAGTAGAAGTATTGAGGAGCCTTTGATATAGAAACTTCCATAGGCAAGTCTACCAGGATTTCTGAGATGATTGAAGGTTGTGACATAGAACTAGAAGGTCATAAGTTTCCTGTTAGAGCGTTTGTGATGACCTTAGGCGGGTTTGATGTAGTCCTAGGAATGGATTGGTTGGCGGACTACGAGGCGAAAATTATGTGTCGCAAAAACATGATCGGATTGACAACACTTGACCAGAGTTTAGTGACGATTTACAGTGATCAAGTCACGACAATCCTGAAGGTGATTTCGATGGCATTAGCAGGAAAGTGCATGAGACGTGGATGTGGTGCCTACTTTTCTTACGTGAATGATGTGTATACGTCAACACCACAACTATCTGATGTACCGTTTATGTGTGACTTTCTGGTGGTGTTTCCAAATAATTTACAAGGCGTGCTAGTGGACCGCGAGATCGAGTTCCAGATTGATTTAATACTGGGTGCCCAACCTGTTGCAAAGGCGCCATATCGGTTGGCTCCGACCGAAATAAATGAATTGCTCGAGAAATTGCAAGAGTTGCTCGGTAAGGGGTTCATTAGACCGAGTAGCTCTCCTTGTGGTGCTCCGGCCTTATTCGTGAAGAAAAGGGATGGTATTATGATGATGTGCATCGACTACCGTGACTTGAACAAGTTAACGGCGAAGAATCGGTGTCCATTTCCGAGGATTGATGATCTGTTTGATCAGCTCCAAGGTGTCAGTTGGTTCTCAAGGATAGACCTTCAATGTGGCTACTATCAGTTGAAGGTAAAGGAGCAAGATATTCCTAAAACAACTTTACGCACGAGTTATGGACACTACGAGTTTCTTCTTATGTGTTTCTATTTGACTAACACGCCAATTATGGACTTCATGAATTGAGTTTGTTGGCCGATGTTGGATAAATCAGTGATTGTGTTTATCGATGATATCTAGATTTATTCGAAGAGCGAAGAGGAGCATGCCGGTCACACTCGAGAGATGTTGGAGACGTTGAGAAAGGAGAAGTTGTATGCCAAGTTCTCCAAGTGCGTGCTTTGGTTAGACGAGGTTCAGTTCTTGGGTCATGTAGTGAATCCCAAGGGGAATATGGTAGACCGGCAAAGGTGGAAGCAGTAATACAATGCAAGTCTCCAAAGACGCCATCCGAGATCCGTTGTTTCTTGGGTTTCGTGGGTTATTATTGAAGATTCATTCAAGACTTCTCCAAGATAGCTTCCCCGTTGACTAAGCTAACCCGTAAGGATGTGAAGCTTGTGTGGGATCAAGCTCAAGAGAATGCTATTGAAGAGCTAAAAGCAAGGTTGACTCAAGCTCCTGTCTTGTCATTACCCGAGGGAAGCAAAGATTTGGTGTTCTATTCAAATATTTCTTACTCGAGGTTTGGTTGTGTGTTGATGCAATGAGCAAAGGTTATAGCTTATGCATCCTGACAGTTGAAAGTTCATGAGGTTAATTATCCTACCCATGACTTGGAGCTAGCAGTTGTGGTCTTTGTGTTAAAGATTTGAAGGCACTACTTTACGAGACGAAGTGCACAATCTTCACATACCACAAGAGCTTGAAGTACTTCTTCAAGCAAAAGGATTTGAATATGAGGTAGAGGCGATGGTTGGAGCTCATAAAGGATTATGATTGCGAGATCCATTACCATCCGGAAAAGGCCAATGTGGGGGCGGATGCCCTCAGCAGAAAGAGAGACCCGAGCTGATTCGAGTGAAGGCGTATCAGTTAATGATGACCTCCGATATGATAAAGCAAGTTAGGGAGTTTCAAGATGAAGCATTGAAGGAAGACCATCTTAACTCTGAAAGAACGAGAGGTATGGTCATGGAGTTGGGTGAAAACACTCATGGTATTAGAACCCGGTTCAGAAGAATGTGGATTCCTCATTATGGAGATTCACGTAGGAAGATAATGAAAGAAGCTCATAAGACTTGATAGTCTATTTATCCCGGTGCTACAAAGATGTATCAAGATATGAAGAAAGATTATTTGTGGCCAGGTATGAAGCGTGACGTAGCGGAGTATGTGAGTAAGTGCCTTACCTGCTTGCAAGTGAAGGCTGAACATCAGAAGCCATACGGGAAAATCCAACCATTGGATATACCAGAATTAAAGTGGGAGGATATCACCATGGACTTTATTACGAATTTACCGCGTACCGCGAGAGGGTATGATGCTATATGGGTGATAGTTGATCGTCTGACAAAGAGTACTCACTTCCTACCGATCAATGAGACATATTCATCCAAGAGGTTGGCAGATTTGTTCATTAAAGAGACTGTAGCTCGTCATGGTGTATTGGTGTCCATTGTGTCTGTCTGTGACACCCGGTTTACATCCAAATTTTGGAAGAAATTCCATGATGCTATGGGGACGAGGTTACACATTAGCACAGCTCATCATCTTTAGATGGATGGTCAATCATAAAGGACGATTTAGACGCTAGAAGATATGCTTTGGGCATGCGTCATCGATTTTGTAGGAAGTTGAGATGACCATTTACCGTTAGCTGAGTACTCATACAACAATAGTTATCATTCCAGCATCGGTATGCCTCCTTATGAGATGCTATACAATAGGAGATGTAGAACACACGTTTGCTGGGGTGATATTGGTCAGGTGGGTGATATAGTGTGACATCCGGTAAATCTCCGTTACCAAACTCCATTAATTCTGTTAAGTCTTGCATACACGTGTCGTAAGCACACACTAGTTGTCGTTTAACGGTGGTGACCTAATAATAATTAACAATGTTAAGTTAATGATAATTTAATTGACAATGTGATTATGGTATTATGTTTATGTGTTTGCATGTTTTAAATGTTAATTAGGAAATTTATCGCGTAACGTGAAAACGTGCCTATTTATTTGTATGTCTTGTGTTTTTATAATGATATCAATAGTTTATATCTTTATATTATTAAGTTAAAAACACTTTACAAAGATTTTAAAAGCATAAATTTTATAAAATACAAATTACAAGGGTTTAAATGGTAATTATGCATATTAAATTAAACAAAACAACCCAAACCCTAGCCCCACCCTCCATTCGGCCGCAACTACTCCTTACACACCCTCACCATTGCGAATTCGACCAAGAACAAGCATCAAAGCCTTAGATTTTTTCGATTTCAAGGATTACAACAAGTTAGAATCATCAATTACAAGCCATTACACGTTTAAAGGTTAGAATTTTACAAGTTTTTATGGGTTTCTTGTTAAGGACGAACCCTAATTCATGAATGGTTGTTCATGGTATCGAAATTGATGTTGTTTGATGATGTTAGTATGTTAGTTAGATAGTATACATCTTGTTTAACGTTGATTATGCATGAATGATATGTTTTTAATGGATTGATCATGAACTTTGATTCTAGGCAAACCATAATTCGAAATTGAGGTGATTGTGTGAGATTTATGATTGTTTGATGAATGTATGATGGTTAGTAGGTTTTATGAATGCTAGATTACATTGATCTTGCAAGAAATTGATGAATTGAAGGTTGTGTTCATAGGTTACTAATAATAGTAGCTTTATTTTCATGACATGATGATTTGATGATGGATTGATGTTGTTGATGTGTTTAGAATGATGATTAGGTGCTAGATTGTTGATATGAATGCTAGAAACCTTGGAATGGATGTTGTTGTTCATATCTTGCCAAAAGTGGAAACTTTTGTTCATGATGATTAATGGATTATGATGATTAGGTATTGTTGATCATGTCTAGATGTTGTTATGATCTTAAGATGGTATAATTGGATGAATTCATGAATACATTGAGTGTTTGATAGATGTTGGAATGTACTTTCCCAAAAGAGAAACTTTATTTGCACAAAGTTTGAAAGATGATAGTTTGAACATGTTTAGGATATTAGGAGCATGTTAGTATGTTCATGGATGAATTCTAATGTGGTAGAACATGTTAATTTAGTCGTATGAAATGCTTGGATAATCATGGGTGATGTATGGACTTTGATAATCATGTATGATGTTGATGTTGGTTAGTAGTTAAGACATCATGTTTGGGACTAGAAATTGATTATTGTGGTATGTGTTGAATGCAATGAACATGGTTAATGAATATGATTGTGATCATCATACAGGCGTGCGAATCTGAGGCCCCTACTTAGTAGGATTGGCAGGGTTTAGGATGTGAAGTCGTGAGTGGCTTCACATGGCATGTAGTGCGTGATTTGATCTTTGTGTGGCGTGTTAGTTATGTTATAACTAATGGACATGTTAATTTTTTTACATTCGCATGACTTGTATAATACTTGGTTGTATGATGATTTAAGTGTACATGTGATCCACTTGAATGTTAACCATGTATGATGTATGAGTATGCTTGCTTAAATGGCTTACAACACATAATGTCACCAACGGTCTAACGGGTCAACTGAGTCAAACGTGTTTGTTTTCTGAAACCTTGAGTCTTTGGTTGTAGTGTGCT
>BJCM01271638.1:0-10278 GCA_018326385.1 Flaveria bidentis | reverse complement strand
ACCCAGATCAAGAGCTTGGTATAGCTCTGATACCAATTGAAGGCCCAACGATCTCCAAACGAACAAAAACGTAGAAAAACTCAGGTTGAAAAGGATGAAGAACAAAAACTATTTGATCACAAACATTGTTGATCGACGCTTTTATTAAAGAAAACTAAATATTTGATACCTTAACCATCAACCAAACAACCCTATTTATATTAAACAAAACAAATCCTACTATGACTCATACTCCTATCTTCTAGGAATTAAAACAACTTGATAAACATCAAACTAAATAACTAGATAAACATACTAATTAAATAATAAATAAAAGACTCTTAATAAAACTAAAACTCCACCCATATAAGATCTGACTTTGACCTTTTTTTATGTGAATTAACAAAGATTAATTCCAACAATGGAAGTAGTTACTTTCTTAGATAAACTTTTTATTTGTTAATTTCTTAATTGGCCCATTTCCATATCCACCACTTCATGACCATATTTTGTAGTTGTACACTAGTACCATCTATCTGGTCCAGCAATGTAATTTTTTAACGCGTAATTTAAGATGCAACCTCAAATAATTCTGCTATTTAAGTTAGAGAAAAGAACATGATCATTAAACAGCAATTGTAAGCATATCCTTTTTGGCCTGACATGAATCAAGTTTGTAAACTGCGTCATATCACTGTATCAGAAAGACTTAAACCCCCTCCTGCTTGTTAGTATATTTGACGAATTTTGTTTCAAAGTTACTTTTAAGCAAAGCAAAAGGTGTGCTCACTGCTCAGAAATACTTTTAACCGTGTATTATTTAGTTGTTTGTTTCTCAATAATCATAAAATCTTAACTCTCATTCACTAGTCAAAACAAAACCAAGATTTTAAGTATAAAAACATAATTATAGATTGCCAAGCATAAAAGATTGTTTCGCAAAGACGTTAACTATAAAAACAAACCAATTTCAAGAAAAACAAGATAAATTACAGTATGTTAACTAACCTCATCTATGTTCTTCGCTTGTAAAGTAGCAACAATATCTAAGCACTTCTCAATATCTGGAATCTTCGCCTGGTAAGCAGAAGGCAAAGGCATGTAATCTTTAGGTTCAAATGGAAGAGGAAGTGAAATACTAGTGTGTGAAATCTAAGTATTTCAATATGAAATTAAGCATAACTGCAATCCTTCCTTCTGGCATAATAGATACATATATAACTGCAAGCCTTCCTTCTGGCATAATAGATACATATACAGATTTTTTAAGATGTGAATAAAGAACTAAACTGCTGGAAGTTTGCTGCTAAACTGCCTTTCAATATATTAAGTCGAATTCCGTTCACACAGTTTGCTTAAAAATATAAAGAAACTGTCATCTAGGAACCAACAAGAGCATTTCATATCAATTTCAATAATCATGCCAGGGGAGATCAGTTTGTATCTGATGGACATGACATAACAGTAATCAATACATTAGTAAAGAGAGAGATTTTGAATAAGAACTATTTCTCTTCTTACTATGTTGTAACCAATGTATGTTCACTTCAGCCTATAGTTCATTCAATGTCAATACTACCTGAAGATCTCTCTGCTGAGCGAGAAGTTTCATCTCAACCACTTTGTATTGCTGAAGCCTGCAAATACAAAAAAGGTCACAAAGCAATATAAAAAATCAAATAAAAGAAATTAAAACAAAAATTGGAAAAGATTTAACAAAGTAAGTAAGTCCACTGAAGAAAAAAATGTAGATGTTAAATAGCTAAAACATTCAGTGGCATCACTAATTATGTTCATAATGCCACACACACAAATTTAGAAGACAATATGGTAGTGCTTGAGGTAATTAAAAATGGAAATGGACAAGGATCTTATATGAAGTTCTCACTTGGTAACATAGCATCTTAATGCTACCTATCTATGAAAACAAACACTGAACAGCAAATGCATCTTTAACTTTGAAGCTTTTGATTTGACTTTTGGGGGTCAAACATATTGAACTTCAAAACTGACATAATTTAACCAACTTTCAACAAGTAAATAACTCATTGTGGGGTGGGGGAGTTCTTTAGTTTGGAGATCTCAAGCTCAAAACCCAATAATGTGGAGATCTCAAGTTCAAAATCTGACCCTTGTCAGGAGGTACATAGTAAAATTTTACAAAGCACCTAACCAACCAAGGGACAAATAAGATGTTTACTTCTCCATATGAATTGTTAAACTTTTCACATCTAGAGTTATCCTGCATACAAGATGTAGTATGAAAACAATCCCATAGTGCAAAATCAACTTTCAATGATTGTTATCACTAAAGTTCTCAATAAAATTCCTCATTCTATTATTGAACCAAAACCCAACTTATCAAGCCTAAACCAAATGTGCCCAATTTTGGTAGGCCAAGTTAGGGCCGCCCCGTTAGAATTAAAGATTAGCAAGCTCCTATAGTCCATTCTAACATATTAAAGCATGTTGTTTCTCCCTCTTCCCTAAGCATATCTCTATACTATTATAGTATTATACATACACACACATGATTTATCACCATCTAAGATGATACTAACTCGAGCATCGAAGTACCCTCAAAACTACAGCTCCAGCGCCTTCTAACGAGAGTAACTCATGTCATCCTCACCGAGACCAACAACCAGATCTGTCTACCACCACTACCTCAGTCCATGTCTCCATGTTCCAATTTGTAGATTTTGGTAGCAACAAATACATTACTCCACTAGAACCAAATAAAATTTCAAAATCGGAAACTTCTGTTCTAAAACTTCATTCGCATCTGTTTTCTAGATCATTTAAAAATTTTAACAACAAAAACAACATATTTTCCATAAAACCGCTCATAAACCCTAACAGGCTAATACAATACCTACTGATCTGATATAGTGATGTCTTTCAGAAGACGATTACACATCACAGCGAAACTGATCTAGATCGAAAGAAGCATAGATGTATGGAGTGAGAGTGAGATACCTTTCTTGTAGGAAAGCGAGAGTGGAGTTAACATCAAGACCTAATTGATTCAAATACGCTTGAACATCTTTGACAAAAGTAGCCGCCGGTATCCCCCGCCGTTCCGCCACCGCTTCACCGGCGGACTGCGGCGGCGATGATGATGTAGCCATTGTCGTCTCTGAGGTTTTGTTGATTCAAATAGTAAACACAGAGCAAAAGAGGCTGATTATAGAGTTAATGTTAATTGGACTCCGAATGACCGAATGCACCCATCAAAAACCCCTCGTTGCATTAGTTAAAATATTATTTTTGAGTGATTTGAACAAGCTACTCAAAACAATAAAAAAATCAAAAGGTTTTACGTTAAAAAGCTACTCTGGTTAAATATGTTTAAGGTTAAATAATTGGTTTTTTCAGTTTTGAGTTTTCTTCTAAACGGCTCAGGATGTGGTTTTAAATGAAAAATAAATGGGTGAACCCGTTAATATAACACATATCGTTTGAAACAAATATTATTTTAGTATAACTATAGTAATATATAGATTAACCTTTTTATTGTTTGTATTGAAAATATTTTATTTTATCGTTCAGGTTTGTAGTTTAATGACAAAAAGCAAGCATTTAAAAAATAAGGGTTTAAATCCTGATAGGTAATAATATAATTTGATATCGTTTAACAATTGAAATATACGAGTGTATAAGTCGTTAAAAACATTTTCTTTTCAAAAATGAGTTTTCAAAGTAAATGTTTGATGTCTTTAAAACTTTATTTTGCCTTTTCCAAATTAGTTCCCTTTTAAAAAGTTATTTTCAGATTGTCATTTCTCTTTCATATCCTAATGATATATTTCATTAAAGAAATTTATAGTTTAGTGTTAAGTTTTTCCTTTTTGTATTCCTTCTTTTAGGTGTTGTTTATTTTTTCTGGAGTAAAATGTCTGCAATTTGCAAACCACATTTGCAGACATCTGCAGGAGAAGAGGTGGACCTCTGCAATTTGCAATAAAAAGACTGTTTGTTTTTTTAACATCTGTAAACTGGTAAAATATTCTGTAATAAAAATAAACCTGTTTTTTAAACTTTAAAAAGTACTTCAACATTAAGATTTAAATAAAAATCATACAACATTGCAATAATATTCATAAAACTATAAAAATACATTTTGTTTAAATCCTTTATTCCACATTTTACATAAAAATACATTTTAGTTTAAAAAAATTCCATATCCATATATTGTAGTCATTATAAAGCGATCACAATATTTCTTAAATTTAATGATAATTAATTACAATGCATAAACATACCAAATGAGTTTAATGATAATTTCTCAAATATTCCATTTTTTATATTCACTGGACTTCAACCTTTTCTAAACCAAAATACATAATTTTTTCAACTTTAATATTTTATAATCTTTCACTTCATTATCTCCTATTTTCTATCATTTCCCTCAGTCAAATTAATATTTTTTAATCTTTGATCACCATCTTCATCCTCCCCTCCAAATTTTCATTCAAACACTCACTTGTTTTATAGTTTCATCAACTCACTTGATCAAAAGCTATAAATTTTCTGCTTCATCAATGAAATACTTTTGAAAAAACAATCAAATTTCAAATGAAAAGGAGGGAAGAGATCAACAACAGTGGTGTTACAATGGTGGCATAGATGCTCCATCAGAATATCACATATCCCTGAATGCCACCGTCTCCGCCGTCGATTAGAGGAACGTGTCGTTGGAAGGGGGGGAGGCTGGAGGAATGTGTTGCAAAAGGGGGCGGCGACTGGAGGGGAGGCTGGCCGGAGGTTCGCGGCGGCTGGAGGGGGTCTGGCCGGAGGTTCGCGACGGCAGGAGGTGCCTGCGAAAGTGGAGTTACTAGGTGGACTTTGATGAAGGAGGAAAGGGTTAGAAGTTTTTTAAGGGTAGAATGAAAAGTTGGAGAATGAGGATAGAAGACTTGCCGAAGTGGGTGGGGACCGAAAGGTGGCGACGACGGCTACGGTGGCGACGACGGCTACGGTTGCGAAGGTGGCGACGGTGGCAGAGCTCGACGGTAAGAAATGGGGAGTGGGGGCGGTGGGTATCGTGGGGAAGATGTGGTTTATGGTTCAAATGAAAGAAGAAATGGTTGTGAAGAGTTGAGAAGAGGTTGTGAAGATTTCAGAAGACTTTGTTCCACATCTTCTCCGCGCAGACGTCAGGAAGACGTTTTTTAATGAAATGTCTTTCAGAAAACAAACACTCTGCGAAGTAAAAACCTCTTCCCGCGTCTGCGTGTGCGCAGATGAAGAGATGGAGAAGAGGTTTTTTCAAAAAACAAACACCCCCTTAGTATCAAACCAATATATTTCTTAACAAAACCGATTAACAACACATGCTAAATGTGTCCAAGTTAAATGATTACGAACCATCCATCTTGTTTATTTTATTGGTATCTTCTGCTATAAACTATGTATTTTAAAATCAATTTAAAACTAGAGTTATTTTACTTATATTGATGTTTTTACACAATAACTAAGTTTTAAATTTAGTATAAAAACTCTTATAACTTCAAATTTTGATACAATATAACTTGAATGCAGGGTCGACCAATGGGCTAATGAAGTGAGGCTAGGGTTTGGGGCCTCTAAAACTAAAAGGTCCTATTTTACTAAAAAAATTCATATGTATTGGGCTTGTGGGTTGGTCCAGTAGAAAAATATGGAAATGAGCGGTTAGGAGGGGCTTTTACTTGTGGGCGATGGAAAGTAAGAGAGATAACAAAATAGATTTTTACACCTCATTTCTACCAATCGAAGGATTATGGGGAGATTAACCGACAACTAAGCCTTCAATTGCGTCCAACGTCAGACGCCATTAACAAAAGGTTTCTTTTCCACTTTGCTGATGCAAGGATGCCCTATAGCTAGGGCTGTAAATGAACACGAACAAGGTATTGTTCATGTTTGTTTGTTAAGAAATAAATTTGTTCACGAACACTTATTGAACGAGATTTCTTGTTCCTGTTCGTTCATTAAGAAAATGAACATGTTCATGTACTATTCACGAACACTTACCGAATGCAAACGAACACAAACAACTGTTCATGAACATGATGAACACAAAAAAATTCATAAACACAAACAAATACAAATTATTATAGATTTATTTTAGAATAAAATTTATATTTTTTTAATTACAAAGATTACACAATACTAAAAAATAATAAGTAGTTAACACATATATCAAAAAATACTTGATATAGTAGTCATAAAAATAACTAACACAATAATTAAGAATATAAACAAACATAAATGAACACTTTATCGAACGTTCACGAACGAACACTAACGAACATAGATGAACACATTATCGAACGTTCGCGAACATAAATGAACGAACGCGGGTTGTGTTCATGTATGTTCGTTTAACTAAACGAATGGAATTTTCGTGTTCGTGTTCGTTCATTTACTAAACGAAAGAACATAAACGAACTTTCCGCCGAACGGTTGCTGAACGTTCAGTTCGTTTGCAGCCCTACCTATAGCATTAGAGGTTACAAGTAAGTGCAACAATCTACCTATAGCATTAGAGGTTACAAGTAAGTGGAACAATGCTCATTGAACTTGCTGATTAGTTGTTCTATTTTTAAATAGTTATATGTTGATTACCGATTCTAAGTGTAAGATTCTTGAGTTTGTGAATTTTGATTTGAAGTTTGCAATTTGCCAATATGGATTACAGTTGAATTTAGATACACTTTTTATGCCCCAAGTTTGCAATATAACTCTTTAATCTTTTGCCCTTGATTAATTGTTGAAAAGATAATGATTTTTTAGCCAATAGCAGGTTTGTTAAGTTTGTTCAAGCACCACTTGAATATCCTTTAAACAATTGTCCTGAACTCCTGAAGTGTTATATATAATGTTATTTTGGATGACATTTGTTAAAGTAGTATCTTTACATTGTTGGTGGTTTATGTTTTTACTTCTTTTTTAAGTTGTCTCTTTTGATTTTATATATTTAAAAAATATCCGGACATTATATATAGTTTTTCTGAAAGATCATAAAACTATATGTAGTTTTCTTTAAAAAAGAACTAAAGGTCATTAGTCTCTTTCATAGCTTTCATTTGTATATAATTTTGCTTTCCATTAGTTTTTGTTATATATGTCAGAATGTACTAAATATTCTTTACACAGATTATATCTAATGAGTCTATTTTAATCACAAGTTATCTTTTTCCTGTAGACTAAATATTAAACTTCAGTTGTCTGCTGACAAGCCTAAACAAAACTTATATGTATATAGAAAATTAGAGGTCACACAACTCTAGACAAAATATTAAACAAGTTGCTTTCTACATTTTTTGTTTTCTACTTTACATGTATATTATCATTGTTTATATGATTTTTTTTATAATAGCAACTATTTGTAGATTACTTCTATAGAAAATCGGAGGTAACACAAACCTAGATAGAATAATTTATAAAATAATCGACTTACAACTTTTATTTAAATAAATTGTTATAAGAATTTGTAATTGATGTATGCAAATCAACTTATTTTTATGGTTTTTAGAGTTTATTGACTATAATTTTGGATCGAAAGCAAACAATGGTTTTCGATGTAAAGGGCCTCAATTTTAGTTTTCGCTTTGGGCCCTAAAAAGCTTGAGCCGGCCCTGCCTGAATGTATATTTTTTTGAAATACAAAAACTCAACACATGAACCCTTCAAGTAAAGTTAACACAACGCGTTTAGCTAAAATGTTTGTGGGTTTAACTAGAAGCTGACATGATCCCTTTTACTATTTAGCCTAAAATTATACCCCTGAAATTCAGTCTAGGCTCGTGATAGAAACAAAAAACAATTGATTTATTCAAATAGATAGACCCAATTCGAGAAGGGTTAGATCTCCAATTACAAACGAAGTGAAAATCAGAATTTTAGAATGAATCCCCTGGACTAACAAAGTCTGCTAATTATGCTAATTGTGGTTGTTAATCGTTCCTGGAAACTAGGCATGGAATCGCTCCCCACCGCCCCATTACTTCGTTGCTGTGTTGACCAAATGGGTCGACCCATGATCCAAAAACAACATTTAATTGGGCTAGTTGATTCGGCCCATCTGAATTTGGCCCAGTTGTGTTAAAACGTTTATTCCTCCTTGTATACACTAGTTGGGTCCTATCATTACTTCCCCCACGGTAAAACGACTTGTCCTCAAGGCGAAAAGAGGGAAATTGGCCGGCAAGCAGATCATAGGACTCCCAAGTAGCCTCCTCGACAGGTCTATTGCACCAGCAAATCAACAGCTCCAATACTTGTTGACCAGCTTCATAAACCCAACGATGAGCGATAATAGAAGCAGGTTGTAAATCTATTTCCCAGTCCTTTGTGATCGGTAATGGAGCGATGCTATCGGAAGAAAACGAACCGTGAGCCGGCTTGTGCATAGAAACATGAAAGACAGGATGGATTGTAGCATCTGCTGGAAGCTCTAACTCGTAAGCGACCGGACCAATGAGACGTTTGACCTGATACGACCCAAAGAACCGTGGGGACAACTTTTCAAACCCCCGCTTGGCCAGACTTCGCTGACGATATGGTTGAATTTTCAGAAATACATAGTCGCCCACCTGAAATGAAAGCTCTCGACGATTACTATTGGCTTGAGTGCGCATACGATCTTGAGCTTTCGCAAGATTAAGGCGAAGTAGTTGGAGCATATCATCTAGCGCGATCAGTTACTGCTCCAAGTCTTCATTCTTTGTGTCACCCGGAAAGTAAGGGAGTAGGGGGGTGGTTCGCGACCATAAACAGCAGTGAACGGAGTAGTACCGATGGAAGTGTGATATCCAGTATTGTATGAAAATTCAGCCCAGGGAAGGTAAATGCTCCATTTGGTAGGTTGTTCATGAGCAAAGCAACGGAGGTATGCTTCTAGACACCGGTTAAGTACTTTTGTTTGCCCCTCAGTTTGGGGGTGGTAACTGGTGCTGAGTTGAAGATTCGTTTGGCTTAACCGAAACAACTCCTGCCAGAAATTACTGAGAAAAATCACGTCCCGATCTGAATCAATTGAACGCGGGAAGCCGTGCAAACGTACAATCTCTTTACAAAACACATAAAGCTACACTCTTGGCAGTAAACGGATGGGAAAGACCAATAAAGTGAGCGTATTTGCTTAAACGATCCACCACAACGAGTATGGTGTCCCACCGGTTAGATAAGGGAAGACCCACAATAAAATCGAGTGATATGTCCTCCCAAATCCGAGTTGGAATAGGCAAGGGCTGCAGCAAACCAGCTGGGGATAGAGTTTGGTAATTTTGTTGTTGACACACTATACACTCCTGCACATAAACACGAACTTCCTGCTTCATCTTAGGCCAAAAATACAGAGTTGACAGCTTCTTAAAAGTCTTCAAGAAACCCCCATGACCTCCCATTGGAATGTCGTGAGCTTTCTGCAACAATTTAAGTTTGATATGGGATAAATCAGGTACTACCAATCTCTGTTTGTAAAATAAGAGCTGATCCACTAAAGTAAACCCAGCCATAGATGAGGGATCAGATTGTAATCGTTGGATTAAATCCCTTGTGTATGGATCAGTGTTGATGCCCGCTTTGATATCTGCAATTTCACCACAATAAGGGACAATTAGTGTTAATAAATCCCCCGAGTGTGGCATACGCGAGAGAGCGTCTGATGTAGAATCGAAAGCAATCAAATGGCTCAAGAACAAATAGTTAATCAAATACGATAAACGAACCAAATGGTACCAAGAACACAAGTTCTTTAATTCTAATTCAATTAACAAAAACCTCTAATAGACGAAACCAAACCCTAATATTTATACTAGTCCCTAACAACTTTAACGATAAACTTGAATAAACCAAATAAATAAAAGATACGATAACTATAAATAAAATGCTTAAATATTTTCTAATCTTTGAATAATATTCAACCTGGATCCCATTGAATCTTATCCCAGAACGAGTTCAAGTCATAAGTTGCCATCCGTATCATTCTCCCCGTCTTTGGAAAAAACTCGTCCTCGAGTTTTATCTCGAAACCACAACCACCTATTTGTTTTATCCTAGATATTGGGCTATATACTTTATCCTCCTCAAAATATGGCCCATCATCCATCTTGGTTTGGTGACTTGAGATTGCTCATATATAGATGGCCCAGTAAGACCAAACTTTGCACCTTGTTCTCGAACCGTGTCTTCCAATATCCATTATGAGTTGGGCACTTGTTTTAATAGCCCTTCATGCACATGTTTATTTTGGAGGTTAAATCTATCTTCAATTAAACCATCCATCACCTCCATTTGAATTTTAAAATT
>BJCM01271603.1:0-16455 GCA_018326385.1 Flaveria bidentis | reverse complement strand
ATATATATATATATATATATATATATATATATATATATATATGTATACATATACATATATACATATCTATATATATACATATATATATATATACATATATGTATATATATACGTATATATATGTATGTACATATATATATATATGTATATATACGTATGTACATATGTATATATACGTATATATATGTATATATGTATATATATATATATACGTATATATATAAGTATATACGTATATATATATGTATATACATATATATGTATATGTATATACGTGTATATATATATATATATACACACACGTATATATACATATATCGATATATATATATGTATATATGTATATACGTATATATATATACATATATACATGTATGTATATACATATATATATGTACACATATACATGTATGTATATACATATATATATACATGTATGTATATACATATACATGTATATATATGTATATATATATGTCTATATATATGTATATAGATGTGTGTGTGTATATATATATATATAGGGTTTTAATAAGAACTCTTATTTTTTATGAGATCCCATTAACCTAATATAGGCCATTTTATTTTAAAAAAATGAAATGATAACATGTATCCATTTGATTTTTTAATAGAAAATGATAATTTGGTCATTTCAACCAACAAAAAAATTCAGGTTGAATCACCACCTAACTTTCTCTTTCATCTCATATATATTTTTTATAAAAATAACTTTACACCTAATTTTTTATACATTTATAACTTTTTAATACTATATAATTTTTTATAAAAAAATTATATCATTAAACTCGTATAATTTTTCTTTTTAATTCCCATATATTCTAAATATTTTTTGGTGATTTAGTTTGGATGTCTATAGCTACATCACTGTGATTAGTATTTTTAAAAGTTAAAAACTATTTTACAACATCTAAAAACATATGTTACACCAATATAATAACCACTATAATCACAATAAAATAACAAAAATACTCCATTTAAAACATATGTTACAGCATTTTACCATATGTTATAGTGTTATACTGCTGTAATCTGTAGCAAAACGATGTAACTACATCGATGTAAACCAAATGTAAAATATACATCATTACACGATGTAACTACACCAATGTGATTTCAATAACATAACAACCAAACGACATTAAACCACGTAACTACACCAAATAACATTAAAACAATGTAAACCAAATGTAAAAAATTAAAGAAATATCACTTTAAACCAACCTAACCCAATATAAAAATTAGGCGCATTACAACTGTTTAGGTATTTGAGTATTGTTTGGAAGCTTGAAGATTGTTTGGGAATTTTAGTTACATCACTGTAAACCAATGTAACCCAATGTAAAAATTAGGCGCATTACAATTGTTTAGGCGTTTGAACACTGTTTGGAAGCTTGAAGACTATTTAGGCGTTTTAGTTACACCACTGTAAACCAATGTAACCCAATGTAAAATTAGGAGCATTACAACTATTTAGGCGTTTGAGCACTGTTTGGAAGCTTGAAGACTGTTTGGGCGTTTTAGTTACATCACTTTAAACCAATGTAACCCAACATAAAAATTAGGCGTTTGAGCACTTTTTGGAAACTTGAAGACTGTTTGGGTGTTTTAGTTACATCACCGTAAACCATTACTTCAACCAGTTCTTCAACAAACTTTGATTATAGGTATCTTACTATGCTTAAGAGTCTTGACCTCACGATCCATTACTTCAACCGGTTCTTCAACAAAACGTAGCTGATCATCTACTTGTACTTTCTCGAGTGGTACAATCAGTGTCTCGTCAAATAGGCACTTCTTCGTATTTGAGACGTGAAATACATTGTGAACACCACTTAGTGAATCAGGAAGGTCCAATAGATACACCACCGGACCTATTATTTCCAGAATCTCAAATGGTCCAACATATCTTGGATTAAGCTTGCCTCTCTTGCCAAACCGAATTACACCTTTCCACGGCGAAAATTTCAGCAAGACTTTGTCACCGATTTGAAACTCCAAAGGTTTCTGTTGTTTGTCTGTGTAACTCTTCTATCTGTCTCGCGCCGCAGCCATGCGGTTTCGTATCCGTACTATCTTCTCTGTGGTCTCATGTACCAACTCAGGACCAGTCAATTGACTATCACCAACCTCCGCCTAACAAACTAGTGATCTACACTTTCGCCCATACAATGCCTCAAATGGTGCTGCTTTGATGCTAGTATGATAACTATTGTTGTAAGAAAACTCAATCAACAGTAAATAAGCTTCCCAATGATTCCCAAAATCGATCACACAAGCACGCAACATGTCTTCCAAAGTTTGAATAGTACGTTCGATTTGACCATCGGCCTGCGGGTGATAGGCAGTACTCATGTCTAGACGTAAAGATTTCTGTAATGATTGCCAGAAATGAATGAGCATCACGATCAGAAATAATGGAGATCGGCACACCATGCCTCGACACTACCTCCTTTAGGTAAACTCGGGTTAACTTGTCCATTTTGTTAGTCTCCTTGATTTCCAATACGTGAGCTGACTTAGTGAGTCGATCCACGATCACCCATATCATGTCGCAACCACTAGGAGTCCTGGGAAACTTAGTAATGAAGTCCATAGAGTTTTGTTCCCACTTCCACAAGGGGATTTCAGGTTGTTGCAGTAACCCAGATGGCTTCTGATATTCCACTTTAATTTTAGAACATGTCAAGCATTTACTCACGTATGTAGCTACATCTGCCTTCATGTTAGGCCACCAGTAATGCGCCTTCAGATCATGATACATTTTGTCAGAGCCGGGATGTATGGAATATTTAGACTTGTGCGCTTCACTCATAACCAAGTCTCTTAGATTCCCATATACTGGTACCCAAATTCTATCCATGAAATACCGTAGTCCATCGGATTTGACTTCTAACTGTTTATCCATCCCACGTAGAGATTCCGATCCAATGTTCTCACCTTTCAAGGCTTCCGTCTGAGCTTCCTTGATCTGTTCGGGCAAGTGAGTGCTAATTGTAAGTAGTAGAGCACACACTCGTCGGGGCTTAGTGGTTTCCTTTCTACTCAAGGCATCAACGACTACATTCGCCTTTCACGGGTGATATTTAATAGCACAATCGTAGTCGTTTAACAATTCCACCCAGCGTCGTTGCCTCATGTTAAGCTCTTTCTGCTCAAAGATATGTTGAAGACTCTTGTGATCGGTATAAATAGTGCATTTGGTACCGTACAAGTAATGCCTCTAAGTCTTCAAGGCAAAGACCACTGCTCCTAACTCTAAATCATGGATATTGTAGTTCCTTTCATGTGCCTTCAGTTGTTGCGAGACATAAGCTATTACTTTATCACGTTGCATCAGAACACAACCAAGTCCTTGGATAGAAGCATCACAATAAACCACCAAATCATCACTTCCTTTAGGTAATGCTAATATCGGTGCGCTACAGAGTTCTTGCTTCAGCAACTGAAAAGCAGCTTCTTGACTCTCACCCCATTTATAGGTTGTTCCTTTATGGGTCAAAGTTGTGAGAGGTTGAGTGATCTTTGAAAATCCCTCAATGAAACGCCGATGGTACCCTGCCAGTCCAAGAAATTGCCTTATCTCACTAGGCGTCTTGGGTACCGACCAATTCTTTATAGCCTAAATCTTTGCAAGATCCATATGTATTTCCTTCTCATTAATAATATGACCCAAGAATTGCACCTCACAAATCCATAAATCACACTTAGAAAACTTGGTGTACACCTGTTCCTTTCTAAGTAATTCTAGGATTAAACGTAGGTGCTCCTCATGTTCCTCCTTGGTCCTAGAATAAATCAATATGTCATCAATAAACACGATAACAAGTTGATCAAGGTAGGGTTTGCACACACGGTTCATGAGATCCATGAACACTGCTGGTGCATTAGTCAACCCAAAAGGCATGACCAAGAACTTATAATGACCATAACGAGTACGAAATGCAGTTTTGGAGATGTCTTCTTCTCGAACTCTCAGTTGGTGATAACCAGATCTCAAGTCAATCTTCGAATAATAGCTTGATCCCTGAAGCTGATCAAATAAGTCGTCGATACGAGGTAAAGGGTATCGGTTCTTGACTGTGACTTTGTTTAACTCCCTGTAGTTAATGCACATTCGGAATGTTCCATCTTTCTTCTTAACAAAAAAATAGGTGCTCCCCATGGCGATGAGCTCAGTCGAATAAACCCCTTATCCAACAACTTCTGTAGTTGTATAGATAGTTCCTGCAGTTCGTTCGGTGCCAACCGATAAGGTGCTCGTGCAATCGGAGCAGCTCTGGGAGTCAAATCGATCTGAAACTCAACTTGACGATAAGGTGGTAGTCCAGGCTGATCCTCTGGAAACACCTTCGGAAAGTCACAAACCACCGAAATATCCTCTATCTTTTTTTCCTCTTGTTGTTGGTTAGAGACGAGAGCTAATAGCGTAGCCACTCCCGAGCCTTCATGAACGATATGATGTCTATCACAACACCACTCTTCTCGCCCTTAACCAAAAGAGTTTCCCCATCTACCGTAGGAATACGGATGACCTTATAATGACAAATCACCTCTGCTTGAATCTCGGATAACCAATCCATGCCTACGACCACATCGAAGCTTCCAAGAGTAACGAGCATAAGTTAATGTCAAAGGTATGACCAACGAGTTCTATCTTGCAATTCCTAAGGATGTGCGTAATGGAGATTTGCTTACCATCAGCGAATTCTACAACATACTTAGACTCCAATGCAGAAAGCATATCGCTTAAAAGGCTACAAAACTTAGTAGAGATAAAGCTCCTATCGACCCTAGTGTCAAACTGTACAGAAGCAAAACGACCATTAACAGGAAGTTTATCAGTAATGGTACTAGGATCGTTTAGAGCCTCACCTGAACCCATGACAAAGGCTCTCCCTTTAGCTCGACCATTGTTGTCACCATTGTTGTCACCATTACCACCATTGTTGTTATTGCCACCATTACCGTTGCCATTCCCATTTCTTCTCAGCTGAGAACATTTTTTCTTGAAATGCCCTTCCTTTCCACACTCAAAGAAACCCTTTGGTGTTTCATGGGGCTGCTAGGGCTGCTGAGGTTGTTGAGGCTTCTTCATCAGTTCCCCACGACAATCCTTTGCCACATGTCCAACCTTCACACAACGCTGGCATCGAAAACTATCACACATGCCAGTGTGGTGGTAGTTGCATCGGTTGCACTTTGGATTTTTCCCCACGTATTGAGATGATGAAGAGGATTGGTTAAAGTTGCGATTGTTATCAAACTGTCTATGCTGCTAATGCTGTTGAGGTAGATGTTCCCTTGCTAGCATTGTTCTCCCACTTGCGTTTATTATTAGGCACGCTTCCCACAGCTCCCTGCTTGGGTAACTTTCCTTGCTCCACATCTTGGTCAGTGAGCTTGTGAGCCAGTCATATATCCTGCTGAATAGTAGAAAGATTTGCAACAGTCACCATACTCTGAATCTCCGGAACTAAACCACGTAAGTAAAGCTCAATTCGTCATCTCGGCGGTTTAACCGTGCCAGGACAAAGGGTAGCTAGCTCATGTGACCTAGTAGTGTAAGCCTTGATGTTGGATCCTTCCATCTTCAATTGCCAGAACTCAGCTTCCAGCTTTTGAACTTCATCATAGGGGCAGTATTCCTCGGTCATCATCGTCTTGAATTCCTCCCACGGCCAAGCATTTGCACTTGAGCATTCCACCATGTGAGTGTTGCACCTTCCAGTGTTCCCGTGGCATAGTTCACCTAGTCCGCCACTGGATAGTTTCATTTGGCGAAGACTGACTCAGTCTTCTCAAACCATCTTACAAGCCCTACAGCTCCCTAGGCTCCACTGTAGTTACGTGGCTTACAGTCCATGAATGCCTTGTATGTGTATCTAGGCGGTTCTGTATTCAATGTGTTAGGGTATTCAAATCAAAATAAAATAATTAATCACCTACGTAATAGTTCTGTTAATGATGACTAGTGTCACCGTTTACCTCCAAACTGTGCGGGCTGAGTATTCAATGCCACTTGCACATGTTGGTTTATTAATGCAGCTAATTCAGCTAGGGTCATGTTCAATTTACCGGTGCCACGTCCACCGCCACGCCCTCGGCCACATCCACGTCCTCTACCTCTACCGTCCATATTTCACTTTACATTCACAAATACTATAATGAGAAACATCCAACATATTAATCTTATCAAAGTATGGTAAATAATAAGAAATAATGTACAATAACAACCACAACATTTATAACCAAAATGATAACGTATCATAAATAATTTGTAAGTAGCTCATAAAATATTCAATCAATGTCAAAATTCAAGTTTTCAGTTGTGTGGGAAACAACCCTCCCCACATAGGTTTAAGGAAAACGCTATACAGTCAAAGTCATAAGAATAAAGAATATCAATCCAACAAGTCCGATCCATCATTGTCTCCGGCGTCCGGGGCTTCTTTTGGTTCCTCTTAAGGGTTTTCATCGGATTCCTCAGCCGGTGCAGGGTTGTCCTCGATTTGTAATGCTGCGAGCTGTGCTTCTAGTCCGGTTAGTCTACTCCCAATGCCCATATTATGGAGATCCTGTTCACCCATTCGCTCAGAAAGATTCATCACTCTACCAACCATCTTGAAGTTCCCACTGATGAACATCGACAACCGCTCCTCGAGTATAGCCATTTTTACCATAGTCGGCATATATCGTCCCTTAGCGTGGAGTTCTCATCAGTAAGTACTCCAATTTGTCGACGCTCAGTCTCAAGTGTCGCGGTCAATGCCGCCACAACCCGCTCGAGGGGCACGTTAAGAGGCGGGAGAGTAGGTGTTGTAGAAGTGGTCATTGAACTAGTCCTAGGTCTGGCAATGGCTGGCTCTAGAACACGCTCTCTAGGTATCATACGGTCTATGCAAGTCAGGTAATAACTACAATCTCGTGGAGGATCACGCTCAGGTAACACGAACGATTGATCCTAGTTTATCTCACCACGATGTTATGTATGTCGCGGCCAGTCGGGTACTCGATGAGGTATAGGTGGAAGGGATCCTGAACGAGCACATATTTTTCCCAAGATCCAAGATGATGATGCCATGCTGCAGTGCACGTGATGTGTATGCCAATGAGTATATAGTAAAATGGTAAGTCAAGAGTAACCAACTAACTGTGTGTGGTTATAGACTAGTGTGTATGCAACCTAGTTCCCTATAACCAATGGTTTTGATACCAATCTATCACACCCTCAAAATCCATGTGTGGGGTTTTACCGCGAGGCATGTGAACAAACCAGGATCATAGTCATTAGTTACTCAGAACGACACTATATGCCACATTTTAAACAAAACCAAATATAGTTCAAAACTAGGAAACCATGCGGGAGCGTTCAATAACTAAAACAAACCGAAGTTATAAAAATGCATATTTGGTAAAACACGCACCAACCCAAATATTAAAACTCTCATAAATTAAACCCACAACTAAGTTTTTAAAATAGAGTCTTGGATGCATGATGGACCCGTGCAGTGCTCCTAATGGCAAGCAGAGTTAACGACCTAAATATAGCATACTAAAAATGTCAACGCAATGGTTGGTGAGTTCATAAGTTTGTGTTTACATAAATAATAACATTTGCATAACATAAGAAATGCATTGAAAATAGATTGTAGTCTATATTCACAAGTAACAACCATAGTGATTTCACGATCGAAGCTGACTATGTTTCATTTGTTGCCTCCCGTCACGAATTACCAGGTCGTGACGATGTTTGTGTCTAGGACAAAATTGCACCCGTTTAACCTCAGGTCTCACAGGTGGGGCTCGTCAGACCCAGTAGTACTACCCATGATTTCCCACTAGTTACCATTATTAACAATCCGAAAGTGTGAGGACTTTCAAGGTATAAAGCACTATGTTAAAACATACACAACTTATAATAATAAAATAGCGTTTGAGTACAAGTATGCTACCTCCCCCAAAAGAGAGTTTATAAAATATAAGGGTATGAACTCACCTGGTGTGCTAAGATAATGAATAAAGAGACTGGTGATTGGTGCAAAGACAACCCTTTAAATGTTACCTAGAACACATAAGTACATAAGTACGTGTACACAGAAAACTTAACAACCCTAGGTGCTCAATAAACACATTAACCCAAGGTTTTGGAATGCATGACTCATTTGACCTAGTTGACCCGTTTGACTGGTTGGTGACATATTAATTGAAATATTATTTAATCATATATAACAACTTAGAATACAAGAGTATCATACAAATTATCCATGTGTATCACATCATCAACCCAAGTTCTACCAATGTCATCATACTACATTAGATTATCATACAACTCATGTGAATCTCAAACAATAAACATGCTCAATAATGATTAAGTTCAATCCCAAACATGATTCACTAAGCACTCACCATAATCCACCATTATGTATAATAATCAAGAACCTACATTCCCTAAATGATCAATCAAGTATCCATACAACCCAATTAACACATTTCACCATATTAGACATCATCAACAAGCATTCTAACATGACCCTGTTATCATGAACATATCTAATTCACCATATTTAATGTTGCTCACAAATAAAGTTTTCCTTTTAGGAAAGTAACACCTACAATCAATCTAACATCAAAATTCATTCATGAATTCATCAACTTTATACCTAATAAAGTTCATAACGATCATCTAAGCATGACAAACATCATCAATTCATCATAATTCACAAACCTCATATCCAAAAGTTTCTACTTATAGAAAGGTATGAACAACTACTAGATTTCATGATCTTTCTTGAACAATCCATGTAAACTAACATCAAAGCAATACAACTAACATCATACAATCATCAAATCATGATCAAATCATAAAATCATACACTTTATATGAATAAAGTTTCCCTTTCTGGAAAGTCATATCCAAAATCCATATTTTCATCAACTTCAATATCAAATTCATAAATAACATCCCTAATCTAGTTCATAGCAATCATAACAATACATCTGACATATGCCAATCATCAAAACATGAATTTCATGAAGAAATAGTTTCTTCTTTAGGCAATGTATAAACTACATGATCAATTCATGAATTTCTTGCATAATCAACAAAACCCAACATTCATACAACCTAACTAACATCATATTATCATCTAACAATCATCAATTTCATCTTTTCTTCATCAATTTCGAATTAGGGTTTAGCATGGACCAAAAATATGAAAATCTTGTTGGAAACACACCTTAAAACGTATAAAGATGATGATTAACACTTGCTAACTCTTGAAACTAATCAAAGTCGATGCTTGGTGCTTGTTCTTGCTCAAATTCGAATGGTGAGGGTGGGGAGAAAGGGTTGTGGCCGAAATTGGGTGTAAGGGGCCTAGGGATTTCTTAATTTTGGTTATATTTAGTTTTAGGATATTTACAAAGTAACCCCTTTATTTATTTTATAAAAACTAATATTTCTAATACCTTTTAAATAGTTTTAACAACTAACTATAAGTATTATCAACCAATACTTTTTAAATAGTTTTAACAACTAACTATAGTATTATCAACCAATAATAATAATCACCAACATTTACATTAAGTCACACAACACACGAAATATATATATAACACGTAGTCACATTATCGCGTAAAATTTACGAAAAAATTATTTAAAATTCTATAAATTCATAAATCACATAATCACAACTAATAATCAACATTATTAATTAGATTATTATTGTTTATCATAGATTATTATTTTTAAGTCAACAATGTTCAATGACAACTAGTTTGTGCTCACGACACGTGTATGCAAGACCTAACGGAACTAACGGAGTTTGGTAATAGAAAATTACCGGATGTCACAATACACAAGTTTACTAAATTTTGTATTATAAAAATTAAGATAATTTCTTTCTAGTCATAAATAATATTTTTAAATTTTTTAATAAAACTTAATTTTGTTAAAATACATATTAATTTGTAGCTAATGATAATAATAATTTTTTATACTATTGTTTATACCTTAAAATTTTATGTTTGTTATATATAATAGTTTTATTGATATGTTATCTATAATATATATTATATATATATATATATATTATATTTATTATATAATTTTTTTTTCAACCTGTGTGATATAACTCTACAAGAATATCTAACCTAGTACCATTATAATCACATTGTCAGTTTAAACGTTAAACTTTGACAATTTAAACTTGAGTGTACTGTTGTAGCTAGTTTAGACGTACCATTATAGTAATAGTTTACCAGCATTTTATTTTAGAAAAGTCATTTCTAGTAAAAAATATATGAATACCATGTAAATTATAAATGTAGTAAATTCTTGATTTTATGATATAAATTTATCTAAAAAGTAATTAAACATATATAGTTATTTTTTAGTAATAATTTTTTTACACTTCAATACTAAATATCTTGTTTGCAATGATTTAAAGTTATATCACTTTTGTAGTTTTCTGAGGACATGTGTCATTAGGATATAAAGTTATTTAAGTTTAAAAAATGATAGAAGTAGATGTAAAAAAGAAAATGGTCACATGGAGGTTGAAACTTCATATTATTTACATTTTGTTAAGAATAGTCCACCGATAATATTTTACTATTATTTATTTAATTAAAAGTTATTTTGTATTTTCTACTAGAAACACTGGGTGAGTCCAGAATGCAGTCGGAAATTATTTACAAAGGACTATCCGATATCCGTAACAATAATAATTTACTATTAATATTTTAAAGTACTAAAGTATTTTACTATTTTTTATTTAATTAAAGGTTATTTTGTATTTTCTACTACAAACATTGGGTAAGTCCTTCGGAATGTAGTGAAAATTATTGACAAAGGAGTGAAAAGAATATCGGATATCTTTAGTAGTAATATTTTACCATTAACGAGATGCAAATACAACACAGAATCAAAACGTATGACACGTTTAAACCTGCGGAGGAGCTAAGAGGCCAGGATGATAGAGCGATTGCTGTTGCAGGAGAGCTTGCTGCATCAACGCTTGTTGTTGGTTCAGCCTCTGTTGATGTTGCATTCTCGTTCGAATTGTGTGTTGAATTTGGAGGTTAGGGTTTCAATATAGTGAATAATGTTTTAGTAGTATTAAAAGATTTTACTATTATTTATTTAATTAAAAGTTATTTTGTATTTTAAATTATTGACAAAGGACTTTCGGATATCAATATTAGTAAGGGAAATATTCCCTGACGTTTTTTTATTTTTTTCCCAATAAACATTAGATATTGTTAATTTGTTTTTTTAAGTTACACAACCGACATAACATGATAGTAAATGTTTTTAAAACATGTGTGTTTGATTTCAATGCTGCATCGTTTAAGAAGAACTTGTTAGTATATGTCCATCGTTTAAAGTTCTTGAGATTAATTTATGGTAGTGATTGTTAGTTACACAAGCTCACATAAGACGCTACATAATAGTCATTGAGATCATGCATATAAATTTAATTGCATTACATTTCCACCTATTATATTCAGAACTTCACAGTTTAACAACAAATTATTTATTTTCTATTCTTGCTACTGACTAAAAACTTCATGACATATTTCAGGCTGCAATACGAATTGTAAGTTATCAAAAGTTATCAAAAGATTGATCCACCATTGTTAACAACTTATTAGAGTATATAAATAATGGAAACCCTAACCATGTGAGTTGTTTTCGAAGGATAAATACGGGAAAGATAAGCCTCTTAGGGGTTGTTTGACAACATCTGAATCAGCCTCTTAATGGTTCAGATGTCAGAATGGTTTAGGACTTAATGGTTCAGACTATTTGTTTCGCGAGCACATATCAGAATGGTTCAAACATTTGTCTCTTAATGTTTACGCATTATACTAATGTTGAATGGTTAAAAGCTCTAATGTTAAATAGTTAAGACATCTTATCTGACTTGATCAGACATTTGTTTTTTAATAGTTAAGTGATATACTAACTCTTAATGGTTCAGACCTCTTAATAATTTAATACTTAATAATTCAGACCTCTTATTAGTTAATATTTAATTATCAAACAACTTTTTAACCTGAACGATTGAAGTACAAAAGGAAAAGTAAAACAAATTTTTTAACATAGTATAAAACAATAATAAGATCTAACTAAGAAATTATAATTCAAAAAATAAAATAGTACCACTGTTTAGTACGGACATCACTTGGTATATAATGTTTAATAGTTTATATAAGAAAGTAAAATTTATTATTATTCTGAAACAATATAAAAGTTGATTGCTAATATAAAAGAATATTACATAGAGTGGTATAGTTCTGTTTTATGTATAAAAGTCCTTTTAAACATTCGGCGATAAAGATAAAGTAAATTATTTGAGAATTAAAATATTAAGAAATAATACGAGATAAGAAATCACGCGACTTTGCACCGCCAGCTGCACTTTTATCCAATTACACGGCTACGCATCATATAATGAAATTATTTAGGAAGTATTCAAGACGCTATCAGATGTGTATATGTTACACTAGGTTAATAATACTCGTGTATAATACTCGGATACTATATGGGTTGAATTGATAATAATAAGTTCATTAAAAAAGTTCGTAAGTTAATATTATGAATTGATAATATTTTACATATTGATTTTTACAATTTATTTGTAACATTATCTGCATCTAATATTGATAGTCATTTTCTATTAATGCTTATAATTCTAAATATTATATTATTTGAAATGAAATGAACTTAAATAATAATTTAAGTAATAAACAAATACAATTGAACATGCAAACCAATACTTGAAATTTAAAAACACCCGAAGACTTCTTTGTATATAATATTTGATATTATGTTGGTAACTATACTATTTTTATCTGGTAATATAATCGTTTTCTACTTTTTATTACTTAAGATAATACAAAATAGGTTAACCATGTATGAAAATTGTTTATTTAAAAAACAAACCAACTTTAGATAGTGATTGTTTTAAGCTTTTGTTTATTGTCATTATAAAACAAATTGCTGATACAAATGATAAATCTATGTATATTTCTTAATACTGAAGTAACTTCTTTCATATGAAAGTGATATAAAAAAGTTAGATTTATATTTTACAAATCTCTAAATATTTGTTTGTATACAATACTTAATGTAACATTATTATCTTATCTAAAAGTAATAATTTTAACTCATCTTTAGTTTTGATTATATATAGTAAAATGTAATCTTATGAAAACAATTGAGACAAAATCAGAGTAACTCAAGATATGTTGAATATGACACCATCTCTTGAAGCTAATGCCATTAACACTTAAATTTAAGGAACTGATATGATAATAATAAATCAAATTGTTGAAGGTCAAAAAGCATATATAATTAAATGTTTCAGAATATATAAAGTGTTTAAGATATACAAAGTTAAAAGTTTCACATCATAATTTTCACAAAAGAATCGTTAATATAATATCTCAAAAGTAATTTTCTTTTTCATATGAGCATAGTTCAACCCGAGCGATTATTCCGTAAAATAGTTTTTTATACAACAAAAAAAACATTTGACAATTAGCACAAAACATATATAATAATACAAAATATGTCTCATATTAAGTAATATATTATTCAAAACTTGATGTTATGTTTTGTACAATAAATGACATATATTACTTTAAATTTTGATTTTCGACCTTTTTTAAAACCTATCGAAATATGAAACGTAACAAAAAGATTTGTGACATCTTTTTGTCAACTTTAAATTTGTGTTTCCCAACTCTCCCTCTCTTCTAGTATATGATAATTATCTTAAATAAGTAAACTAAACAATCAAATATCTAAAATTTAAATATTTTGATTCTAATAATTTATTAAAACATAGTAAAATATATGATTTTTGTTGTATCTTATCTTAAAATATAATTTAAAAATTTTAATTTTTTTTATCTTATTTATAGTTTCTTAAGTATTGACTATTTTTACTTTACTAATAGCTAATGAAATGCAACATACAAAATATTTACAAAAATATAATTGATTGACCGAAAGGTGTCAAGACTTTTGAGTATTGGATTGATCCGCAATCCAAATAAAAAAACATCCAAATAATAATTTGGATTGACTTTCTCGGTTTCAAATAAGGATCGGACTATGGTTTTTTGAATTTCTATTATGAATTATTACCATAGCAAGTGGATGAACTCTTTGACAAACTTGTAGATAAGTTTACTATGCTACTTATCTATCAAAATAGAGTACCTTGTCCATCAAAGTGGTTGATCTTTGTAGTATAAATACCACCTCAATAGAGGAGAAGATACACATCTTGTATACACTTTCATAAGTTATACATTTCTCTTCTTCTTGCTTTTGCAATTCTATTTAAAGTTCTTAGGACTATATGACTGGGTTAAGTAAGATTGAGATTCTTACTGTGAATCGAATATGGTAATCAAGTCAGTGATTGAATGGCGGAAACAAATAATCAAAGAACATTCAATGCAAGAAATATACTCATAAATGCTTTTGTATTGTATATATGAAAGTTGATTGATTATAGAGAATAATTACAACAAAAATTCTCTATGTCTATCAGCCGTCACCTCAGGTACGAGGTTATCTATTCTATTTATAGGCAGACAAGATGCCTTTTAAAAAATGACTAAACTACCCCTGACCTATTACATCAGAACTAGTCTAAGTCTTGATCCACATCTTTGCTTGTTCATCTGCATTGGCAAATGCGGATGAGTTAACTTGATCAGCATTTCTTCACTTAATCATCCGTATTAGTATGTTGGTCATCCGCATTGGTTAATGCAGATGAACAAATACTTCTACGCATTTGTTAGGTCATCCGCATTTGTCAAATGCGGATGAGCAAAGTCTTGTCCGCATTAACATTTGGTCTTCCACATTTGTCAATGCGGAAGAACAAATACTTGTCTGTATTTGTTTTATGTCTTCCGCATTGACAAATGCGAAAGACAACACTTGTTCTTTTTCTTGAGCAGGACCTTCATCCGCATTTCTTCTTGGACTTATGGGATTCTAGCAAAGCAATCATCAAATCACCCATTGAGTTGGCATGTATGATCCTTTCAGGGTGCAACAATACTCTCTCTAAGGATTATACAAACTATTTTTCTTTAATGTTTGGGAGGTGATTGATGTTGTAAGGATTCTGTTGGGTCTTGTGGAGGTAATAAGAATGCAGCTTTAGTTGGATCCATGATAGCTTTGATCATGTTCATAAAATCTGTTGCTTCTGACATCTTGTCCCTACTTAGCACATGTATCTTCATTTTGCTCATATTGTAGATGGCTTCTATTGGTAACTTCTTCAGTGAAATAGGTTCTCAAATAGAAATTGTAGAAAGACCATCTATGTGAATCAGTAAGCTTCCCCCCACATCTACCTCAAGTTTGACAATGCTCCCAAGTTGCAATGGTGTCTTCTTTTTCTTTCTTTTGTCTCTTTTAGCACTGATCCGATCATAAGCCAGTTTTAGCAACTTGATGCACTTTAGGAAGAAGTGCATATCTTGTTCACCCAATTTATTGTTTATTTCCCTGAAGTGTCTGGTATATATATAGTGGATGTATGATTCATCATGTAATCTTACTTCATATCCACTAAATAATCTTATTTCAACACCCTCCTTTCCTCCCCACTTTCTTTCAATCACCATCTCATAAGTTTTCTCATCATAGTACACATTAGAGATGGGTGTGGAGGAATGAGTACCAGACACCATTTTCCTCTTTAATGATTCACCTTCAACTCAAGAAACACAACCTCTTCTGCTTGCGTTTTCTTCTTCTTCTCAAGGGGATTAACAAAAGCTTTATCTTTTATCATGCATATTGTCTTTAATGAATTGAAATTTCCAGTTCTTCTAAACATTTTGAGTATGTTTTCAAATTCATATCCCCTGTACATAGCTACATGATTGACCAGTTCCAGTTGAGCTAGTTCTTTTAAATCATGAATCTCCAGGGCATTTACAAGAGCTGAGTACTCCGTAAAGAATTGGACTAGCCCGGAGATCCTTTTCACCATGAACATATTCCACATGTTGTCATACTTCCAAGCAATTTTTTTCTGATCAACTTTGCCTTTGGGAGTAGACACCCCTCTGATTAACTCAGCAGTGGTTAATCCTTCTTGTAGTTTCAATTGAGAGAGTTCTGCAAACCATTCAGGGTACTTGTGAAGAACAGGAGCCAATAATTCTTGATCTTTTTGGTTTAGCATCATGTCTTGAGCAGATACTCTAGATCTTGACTTCTTGCTTAAGATTTCTTCTTCTAACCTCTTGAGTCTTTCTTTCTTCTTATTAATCATTTGAAGAGTTGCAGCCCTTAATGAGTTAGTTTTCATGTTCCCAATCTTCCTTCTTGTGAACCCTTAGGTTGAAAGATAATCCTTCATTTCCTTATCTGACATGCTATAAGGA
>BJCM01271599.1:0-15369 GCA_018326385.1 Flaveria bidentis | reverse complement strand
TTTTCTTTTTTTTGTTTGTGTTTTAATATGGTTTGTTTTGGGTGTGGGTTCGATTTTTTGTGGGGTTTGCCGGTGAGGTTTTTTTGTTGGTTTTTTGTGTCTGGACACGTTTCTTTGATGTATGTTTCGATTATGTTCGTTGTCGTTGTCTTTCTCTGGATTCCTATTTTCTTTTTTCGTTATCGATACCCTGACGATACTCGCTATTAAGGTTTGGGTTTTCCTTTTGTTTGTTTTTTTTGGGGGGCTTTGGTTTTCGTCGGTTTTCTATTTTTGACTGTCGCCTTCTTGCGGCTTTGATTTTCGTCTGTTGTGTATGGTGTTGTGTTTTGATTTAGTTTTAGGTTCTAAATATTTTTGTGTGTTATAGATTTAGGGTTTTGGTATTGTTTACTTTATGTGCTTTGCTGGTTTAGAGTTACGTTAAAACTCGCATAGCCGCGGCAACGAGCGACATAAAAAACTAGTTTTTTTTATTATGCATTGAATACAAAAGACCATGAAGGAGAGTATATGTGTTTTTGAATAGCAACAATGGAGTAAACTATGTTTCAAAGTTTTATCTTTGTGGTTGTTTTGTTTTATTTTGATGTCTGTAAACATTAAAACAATCATAAACATATACAAAGTTTGTTTCTCGTTTGCTTTCAAAAGGTTAAGGGATATTGAAATTCAATATGATAGTATGCATCATATGCAATTATGCATGCATTAACCTTGATCGAAACCCTTTGATGGTATCCTAAGTCAATAAAGCTAGTTTATGTTAGAAACAAATCACCTTTTAAAATAAAATGATAATGATACACTGATTATAAGAATATTTTAAAATATATATAGTAGGTGAATTTTATTATATGCATATATATTTAATATAATAATATGGAATGTAAATTTAAAATCTCATATGAAATTCCAAACAATTCAGCAGTTTAATATACTATTTTCTTTTATTGACGTTAGCTTTTTAACAATTTTATGCTCCTGTTATCATGCAAGGGTCTTGATCCTAGTCATTTACCAAAATATGGATTACGACCAAATTAATAAGTTACCAACTAAATCCTTTGAGGTTTCGGACATTATAAAAAAATCCTATATGTCGGTTGAAACTTGAAACTCACGTTTAAACACTAACCCTCTAAGTATATCATTATAATTAAAGGGAATTAAGATACTCATGTGCAAATTTCATTTAAAAACTGTTTAATTGAAAATTAAATCATACACCGGTCACCGGGTAGATTTTGAGAACAATGGATCAATAAGGGACTATTTTTGACAAACTACATAAAATGAAGGGTGTCTTTTGCCATCCTTTATAAACCAGTCACTTTGTCCAAACCTAAAACCATAGAAGCCAGAGATATCATGGATCTATAGCTTGTACAATGTGCATTAAAATCTGTACATCTTTTACCCTTTAGTTTTTCAGATCTGATTCTTGTGCAGTGAATCAGTGATAGTAGGTCCATAAAATGAATCTTTTGGTTTTTGAAATTTGAATTGTGGAATTGGATGTTTAAATTCTTCATTTCTTCACTCCAATGACACCCACTTGAAGCTTCATCTTTTAATCTTCATGGCTGGTAAATTTCCCAATTTCATTTAACCTCATTTTAACTGCTATTGCACTCAAATTGCTTGCTGATTTTGCTTCTGTTATAATGCCTTTGATTGTGAAGAATTGTTCTTTATCAATTCAATTTCAAAGCTTGTGTTTTTTAGATCAAGTGCTGATATGCTCTTCTCATATTTATGTAAGATTGATTTCTTATTCGATAATATGTGCATTCTAATTCGCAACAATGGTGTTTCAGGATCAAAGATTTAAATTGTGAAATGCAATTTATAGGATGAAATCTTTGAGATTGTTTCTCAAATCGTGTTGCAAATAACAAATCTTTGGGAGTACATCTGATTTTCTTCTGTGTTCATCACTTAATCGTTGTTTATGCTTCCAAATTTAGGATTAGGGTTTTAAAGATCAAATCTTTGGTGGGCATTTGTTAACCTTGTTTGTAAGAAATTGATTGTTCAATCCTTGTTTGTGCTTTCTAATCTTAGAACATATTGTTTCAAAGATCAAATTTTAAGAAATTTAGTGTTTAATCTTTAGTTGCACTATTTGAAGTAGGATAACATTGTTCTTGAAGCTTAGTCTTGGTGAATGCTTATGAACAAAGCAACAAATTTTCAAATCCAATACTGATACCATAACTTGTGCATCATGCTCTATAACTTGCACAATACTTGAATTTGTAAATTTTGGCAAAATTGCCACCCTCAGAAACTACTTGTCAAATCCAAGATTTTTGTTTTCCCAATTATGAAATGTATGTTTTCTATAAAGTTAAATTCTCTGTTCTTCTTCTTACAGAAGCAATAGCTATTAAAGGATTTTGAGCATATTGAATGATTGAAAGAGATCAATCACCTTGGAGGTATGCAGTTGATTTTGTATCATTTTCCCCTTTATGTCCACACTTTGAGAAGACATATCTAAATTGTATTTCAAACACTTTATGCATAAGAGTTGAGTGGATAATTGAATCATTAAATTTGTTCAAATTTGAATTGACCACCACATGTTTGATAATTTTCCTCAGAGAAAATGGACTCCTTACCAGATGCTATTGTCCAATACATTTTGTCAAGTTTGAGCAATGCAAAAGACGTGGCATCTTGTAATTGTGTCTCCAAGAAATGGAAAGAGTCTACACCTTACATTAAGAGCCTTTACTTCCCTCGTAGCATCTTTGACCACCTTTCACATGGTCAAACTCCTGATAGCATTGTGATGACGATGATCTCATTGATTTCTCGACTAGAAGAGCTTGTAGTTTATTGTCGCTTTACTAGCCTAGGGCTGGCTTCTTGGCTGTTACTCATGGGCCCTTCTTTGAAAAAACTTGAACTCCGTATGGATGATCTTGTGGACCACAGTACACCTATTGATGGCCCTTCTAAACTTGAATGCATTCAAGCTGCAAGAAACCTGGAGTCATTAAGACTTTGGGGTATGTTAATGCTTCGTGCCCCGAAATGGGATGTGTTTCAAAAACTAAAGAATCTTGAAATTGTTGGAGCAAAATTGGAGGATTCAGTGCTGACCGAGGCTCTTCGGTCAACTCCTAACCTTACACATCTTGTACTTCTTGGATGTGAAGGTTTGAGGAATGTTTGGATTGAGCTTCTTGAGCTTAAACACTCTAAACTTGATTTTAATGGTTTGGGTAGTTGCTCACTCACACTAAAGACTCCAAAGATTGAATATCTTGAGGTTCAAGGGTGTAGCTGGATAAGGGTTCCCGAGACTAACTGCTTAAAGAATCTTTCCATTGCTAATAATGCTGGTAAACACTAAAGATTAGTCATATCCTAAATCCAGATTTGATCCTTAGTATTTCTTATTGTAGTGTGCCTTTGAGGCGTTTTGATGTGTGTTTAAACAGAAGTCACTGTCACATTCAAACATTTGATGTGTGTTTAAACAATAGAACACATTCAAACACCCTTCATTTCAGTATAGTTATGGAAAGATATCAAAATATGATCTTTGATCTTGTTGCTTGTAGGGAGAGTTTACATGGTGGACTTTGGTAAGCTCATGGTGCTTGAATCATTATCCATTAGAGGTGTTCAATGGTGTTGGGATGCAATAAGCAAAATGCTTCAAATCGCAAGTGAAGTTCAGCATCTTTATATGAAGATTGAATTCACTGGAGACTTTGAAGCTCTTCTCCCCTTCCCAGAAATCAATTTTGCTGACTTTTTCAGAAGTCATCCCAAGCTCAAATCTTTCGACATCCATGGTGCAATGTTTGCAGCTATGTGCCATAAGAACAGTCTAAAGAATGTATGTCTTATTACAGTTGATAATTTGGTTATTCAATATCACAAAATTATAAAAATGCACAATTAAACACTCATAATTACTTGTTGAGACAAGAATCTTGATTCTATATTCATTGATTGTGTTTTTTTAGGTGGATTCGAGTTTTGTGATTCCATGTCTTGAAGAGGTTGTGGTCACTGTGAGATCACCATTGAATGCTGAGCTGAAGATGAGCACACTTGAGGCGTTGGTGAAGTTTGCGAAGAAGTTAAAGAAGATGAAGATCAAGATACTTCAAATGAAAAGTGGACACTGCAGTGCAGATGATTTTTTTGAGGAGATATGCAAGTTCAGATTCATGAATCACAAGCTAATCACAATAGAATAAGATAAGATTAAAATCAATGTTTTTTTATTCAATTCATTGCTATGATTGGATCTTATGATTTTGTTGTCTGTAGAACTTTAATCACTCTAATTAATTTTGATATCATCATGTTAATCTATTTTGTTCTCAAGTGTATATGTTCTTTAAGGAGCTCCATGTGGTACTTTAGGCTTGTTGTCAAAACACGTAAACTTTATGGATTAGGTTGGGTCCACCCATGATTAAATTCTTTGTAGATATTCTTCTAATTTAGAAGTTAAATTTTGTTTTTGAAATGGTCAGAATTTTTTTTGTTAACATTAGATGTTTGGTTTGAGGCTAAACATGTCAAATGCTATCAACTCCTTTGAGGGTGGCGCATATTATATAATATATAAGTTTTAAACATAACATTATTATTATTATTAGATGAATACATACTAGTCAAACGTAAGAAAAATAAACAAATGCATTTATCATTTAATCACTTAAAATCCGTTAAAAGTTACTGTACTAGTTTACTTTTCATGACATTCTTTAATTCACATTACTTCTTACATAAATGGTTTTTAGATCAGCTAATGTGTTGAATTTTCACACAAGTTCACTTCTTTAGATGGCTTGAAATTAGGTTGTTACACTTCTCGATTCGAACGCATGACTTCATATTAATTCTCAGATCAAGGCTACTTTAAAAGTTCGTGAAGTATAAAAAATTGGACACATTTGTCACGAGTTCTCTTTTATGCCAATCTTTAAAATACCTTGATTACCAAACATGTTTACTTTAAAAATATCTATCAAATTGTTGAATTTTCACACAAGTTCGCTTCTTAAAAAGACCCTGATTACTAAACATGTTTACTTTAAAAAAATATTTATCAAATTGGTGTAAATTTAAATGTTTCTAAACATTCATTTTCAACATCTTAACCACCATCACTATTCACTAATGGTCAAGAAAGGGCAACCACCCTTCCTTTCTTCTTATCCGATAAAGATACATGGACAATTTGGAATTTCTTCACAAATTAAATCCGACTGATTTTCAAAGTTTATATAACAATATATATTATAGCCAGTTAAAAATCAAGTAGTAAAGTAATTTAATTTTAAAAATAAACAAATAACATAAAAAACCAATATTTTTTCTTTTTTATCATAAAAGTCCTTATATAAATTTTTGCACATAAAATATCAACATATTCTTTGTTTTGACTTATAAAAATCACTCAAAAGAGTTTACACATAAAAAGTCGAACTTAATTTTTATTCTTTCACATAGAACCCCTTAACTTTATAAAGTCTTAAGCAATCAGTCTAAAAGCGGAAACAATTCTTAGTTTGGTAATTATTTAATAACAATGATAAATTATTTTCCTAAAGACACTAATTTGGAAAAGGTTCAACTAATCATCAATGATCTTTAACTCAAGTAGTTTAAGATGATTTACGTTAAATCTTAAAAAAATAAATGAAACTTTGGGTTTAAGTCCCACCAGTAATATAAATAAAAAATGGTTTGAGGTAGGTTAAATGTTTCTCACCTAATTTAAGTTTCTTTTGTGAATAATCTCAAGTTTTAAAAATTAAGTAATAAAAATAATATGTATCACTGATTTGTTAGTTTTTTTTAAGACAAATATACGACCCTGTTTTGAAGGATAAATATTATTTTAATCGGTCCACCCATCCGTCTTCCAACCGAAATTTCATTCCCAATCATTTTAGAAAGAAACTCATTGCTAGCTTAACTCTAAGTATTTTTAGTCTTAAAACCCGTAGCTTTCTTTTTGTTTAGATGTCATGATTAGTTAGTGATCCAATCATTGATCATACAAAACAAAAATAAAATTCAACTAATCACTGTCTACAAGACAACTGATAGAATATTTCTATAAACCCATTAAAATTAGAAACAATGGCGGAATGAGTAAATGCCATCAGTCATCTTCAAAGTCCTTTCGATAATCAAGCAATCGACAAATAACAAATTCTCATGACAAATTCCTTAAAAGTTGCCGTCATCGGCGCCGGAGTCGCCGGACTCACCGCTGCCCGTGAACTCCGACGAGAATTCCACAACGTTGTCGTCTTCGAAAAGTCACACCGTCTCGGTGGAACATGGGTCTACGACCCACGGGTCGAGTCCGATCCACTGGGTCTCAACCCGACCCGAGATGTTGTTCATGGATCTCTATACAAATCGTTGAGAACGAATCTCCCTCGACAGCTCATGAGCTTCACTGATTTCGAATTTGGGGGAAAAGTGTACGGTGATCTGCAGGTGTACCCTGGGCACGAACAAGTTTTGAAGTTTTTAGAGGATTTTGCGACTCGGTTTGAACTCAGTGAGTTGATTCGGTTCAATAGGTTGGTGACCCGAGTGGAGGTTGTTGAGTCGACGTTTGTGGTTGAGTCGGAGACGAGTGGGGTGAGTTCGATTGAGGGGTTTGATGCGGTGGTGGTTTGTAACGGGCATAATACACAACCTCGGCTCGCTACTGATATTCCAGGTAAATCCAATAGTACTGTAAATAAACCGAACGTTTAGCGAATCATGATGCGTCGTTATTTGTGTTCATTTATACGGTTAACAAAGGAAATAATTTGTGTTCGTTTAATTGAATGAATGAACATGAATATACTATATAGAGCATTCTTAGTGGAATCGAGCGTGTTTCCTATATTATATAGTCAGTTTTTAAGGGGTTGTGAGTGAATGAAAATGAATATATATTACTGCTTATTAGTATATTTGTGAAATTACTTATTAAAATTAATTATGAGTGGACGAGGAGAAAAAATAATGATAAGAGTATAAAAACTATTATTTAATTGAAAATAAAAGAACAAATTTTTTAGTATAATTATATGAATAAAAATCTGAAATGCGAATGCTTAAAGTTATAAAGATTTGTCATTATTCGTTTATTTTACGTTAGTTTACATATATGTTCAAAAAAGTTGAGTTTATACTATTTTTAACTACTGATCGAGTCCAATGTTACTTCAAAATGTTATTTATGGAATTTTGTATTTAAACTTTATTTTGAATATTGTTGTTTACTTTTGATGGTGTATGATTGCATACGTTTTTGTTCGTCTAGCATATTATCTAACGAACATGTTTATTTTCATAACGAATTTAACTTTACGCAAATGAATAACAACTAGCCCTCGCTTGAGTTTTTTGATTTGTTTAAGATGTTATTTGGAGGAATCGGTTTTGTGTACTTAATTTATTTCAAAATCGTCTTGATTGATATTCAAATGGGACAAAGTATCATAAGAAACTGACTCACCGTTATAACTTTTATTATTGATTATATTGTTATAATTGAGATTATAATTGATACGTTTGTTTGTTTTATTACTACTTATGTTGTTAACACAAGCTTTTATAAACATCGAGGTAGGTATCGAGACATGGTCTAGAAAGCAAATGCACAGTCACAACTATCGTGATTCTAAACCATTTCGAGACCAGGTTAGTCTTAAACCTGATCACTTTTTTAAGAAACTGGCACAACCCGTCGTTTATGAAATAAACATTCCATTAAAATTTCAATGTATTCATAATTTCACAAGTAATGATAGCTTAATAAGCCCTCTTTGTTATTTCTACAAATGAAATTTATATATATGACTACTAGATGGTAGTTATAATTGGAAGTGGACCAAGTGCAATAGACATATCAAGAGAAATAGCAAAGGTTGCCAAAGAAGTTCACATGTCGGCAAGATCTCCACGTTTTAAGGTTGGAAAATCGGAGAAATTTAACAATATGTGGCAACACTCCAAGGTAATATAATTTATACACTAAATTTACTTAATACAGACATAATTTGAACCTTTAAGGGTGGTGTATTATTTTTATTGGTTTTTGTACCTCTTGAAGGTCAGTTGTCTAACATAAACTATAATTTACACAAAAACATAAAAAAGTAATAGACATCATATTTTATGTTATTTGGTAGTGTATTCTATCTTATGGCTACCTCCTATTTTGTAAATTATAAAATACAAAGAGAATAAATATACTAAATTGATTTGTTGTGATGCTTTTAATACTACAGATAGAAACCGATGCATGTTTTTATAATTTTTGACAGATAAATTGTATTAACAAAGATGGGATGGTGATATTTGAAGATGGGTTCTCTGTTGAAGCAGATATCATATTGCATTGCACAGGGTAAGTCCAAGATAATATTATTTACTACACCCATAAACATGTAATTGTTGGGAGCGTTTAATACACAACGAATTTAACTAAAGGACTGCGAGAACGACATAAAACATTCATAAGTCGCTTCGTTTTACGCGATAGATGTAGTGTGAGAGAGAAAAAGACGATTATGCAGTTACTTAACCATCCTATGTATCACATTTACATGTTTATGCGTATACTAATATACAAATGTTTATATATTTTTGTAATACTTTGTGTAAAATTGATTTCGAACTGAACGACATCATACTTTCATCTTATTTAAGGTACAAATTGCATTATCCATTTCTTAAAACAAATGGTGTTGTAAGTATCCAAGACAAACGTATCGGACCTCTGTACAAACATGTTTTCCCCCCGAAACTCGCTCCAAAACTCTCCTTCATCGGAATTCCAGAAGAGGTAACTTTTATCGTCGTCTCCTTCATTAAAATTCATATAATCAACACCGTTTGTTTTTCTGTTATAGAGCTTCACATTCGCTATAATCGAGTGTCAATCAAGATGGATAGCCCAGACACTATCACAGAAGGTTTCACTACCATCAGAAGAAGAAATGTTGCTTGAAGTCGAACAACATTATCAAGAAATGAATGAAAAAGGGATCCCTGAACATCGCACTCACTACATCGGATTTCAGGTTTTTGTTAAATCTACTTTTGCTCATAACATTGTTAGATTCAATGATTATAACGTGTGGTCTCATAATCACAGACTAGCTACATAGAGTGGATGCTTGATCAAACTGGAATCGCCTTGGATGAGCGTTCGAAAGACATGTTTGAATACTTCAACCATTGTTTGATGAGTGCTGGTTTAGATGGCTACATGGCTGCATTCTCCCACAAATACGGGATATGATTGTCAGCGCGCTTGACAAGTTAAAGAAAGAACATATACCTTATCCTTATTAAAAATTTGACAACAGTGTATACTGTAATAGCTACGAATAAGAAAAATTTAAAGTGTGATGTGTTATAATGATAGACTGATTACATAAAATGGGTGAATGTTTAGGTTGTTGCATGTTCTGCAAATATTCAGTCATAGATTTGCACTCTGTTTCAAGTAGAAATAAGCAAAAAGATAAATTGTTTCACCTGACCACAATCTGGAACTGAAATGTATGTTAGAGAAACTGAGTTCAAACATGAAGTATAAGACTGTACTTGACCAATTGTTACACTTACAACAAGACTAAATAAACATCCGTTTAATCATCTCTTTAGGAATTCATGAAAATTTGCATCGAAGACGAATGACAGATTCACGTATCTTGTGTTGCTGCTGCTTCTACTTGATAAGGTATCCGATCACAAAACTTATTATACCAATCAGCACCAGAAACAATATCGAATAACCACCAGAACGGCTTTTCACAGCTTCTTTTCTCAGTAGTTCCTATGCAATTAAAACAACAAAAGAAAAAAAATTCAGCACATACACAATAGCGCAAAATGAATAGAAAACTTGTGCACGCATCACACTATTCTTTTTTTTGTCTCTCTAACTTATAGAAACTTTATAATGTTTATATGGATATAACCTTATCTTTTAATATAACAGAACAAGGACATCATTTTTTTTTCAAATATAATATGCAGTGTTAATAGACTTTATTTTTCTTTTGTTAAACAATAACAAAAATTAATAAAAACATCTGCACCTATTATTTGCCAATGTAAGCTTTTGACAATTTAACATAAGTTTTAGAGGTGACAAAACGAGCCACTCAAATGAATTGGGTAACGTGTATCTTTCAAATGCAAGTCTAAACAGGTTGGTACGAGGTGGAACAACTAGAGAACACATTTGTTTTGAATCATGATCAATAAAAGGTGTGCAAGTTATAATTATGAATTACAGAGACTAATAAGAAAAATAAGGATTTAGCCATTTAGGAGGTTTTACGTGTAATACGGTTCGACCTGTCACCATTTTAAGTATAAAGATAATAATTAGAAACTATGAGAAAACTCTCTGCCAAGTTATTTGAGAAGATCTAACACTGGGATAGACTTAGCAAGCAATAAAAGATTATGGATATAAAAATAAAATGCAAAAGAAATACCAGTTCTTGTTGGAGCTTCTGGTTTTGTTTAACAGCTGCTGCCTTCTCATCTGTCAACTTTGAGATCAAAGATAACGACTGCAACATAATAACATATATGTTACCACATAATCCACATAGAATTGTTCTTATATGCATAACTAATAGCTAATTAGCCATGCAATCTTGAAACATAGATTTACCCAAGTGTGGTGCAAGTGATGATTCATAACTCACAAGGATCAAGTGACAGAAGCAATTATGCATCAAAGTAAGATTAGCAGAAAGCTAATAGGACTAGACGTGCATAATATAAATTCTACCAATTGCAAGATAATTAATATTGTGGCCCCAAGAAAAACCCATGTGTCTATCTTGGGGATATTTTTCAACATATGTCATAAAAACAGGTGCATAAAAGGTGGATAATACGCTTCATAAATTTAAAAGATGAAAGAAACAACTATATTCACCTCTTTCGAGAGTTTCTCTTTGGGCTCAGCAGATCTTGTTGCCTAACATTCATGGAGTCAGATAAAAGCTTAAACTAATAGAATCACAAAGTAATTTAGACAAAAATAATAATAATAGAGAAATCGCAATAAATGCTTACAAAATCAGGCCCTGAAAAATTCGGAGTCCCATGTTCAGCCCTTGGAGACGATCCTTCTTCAGATTCTTCTGGAACAGGTGAAGGAGGATTAGCAGGTATGTATACAACCCTCAATTTGAACTCCTCGACAACATTGTTCTCATCCTTATTGAACTGAAAAAAAATGAAAGAAAAAGTGAATTGCATAGCCACAGATTGTTTTAAACGATATTTTAAAACTTTGATGAAATAATGAATCACCATTTCAGCAGTTATATCCTTAACAGTTGTCCCGTTGGGTGCAGCAACAGCCTGCAAGAGAAACTTGTCTTTGCACTGCATGTCAGGAGGCGCCTCCTTTTGTGCCTGCATCGTAACTATAAAACTCATAGTTTTCACTATACTTGAAAAATGTAATTTGGATAAGAATCCAATAACATAAAGAAGCACTTCATCATGAAAAAAAGACTTGATGAGTTCTTACCTGTGACATTGCAAACAGATCTTGGTAAGACGATTCCATTGTTAGGACGGACACAATATTTCTTGGGGTTGGTTGTTTTAACCTTCAAAAGCATCAAGAAAAGCTTGTGAAACTTTATGCAAAAACAATAAATCAAAAGCCAATAAAGAAAGTTAAATAACAATAAGGTACCTTGAATGCAATATATTGATCAGTCTTGTTGGTCAGTTGAAAGGAACATGAGCTCTGCTTCTTCAACTCAACTATCACAAACAAATATGAATCGTATTTTGAGTTAAGTTATTTCATTTTGGCTTATATAGTTATATCAATGCCCTATATTAAAATTTTATGATAACCCCTCCTCCTTCCTAAAGCAAATGATAGCATATGATCATTACCGAAATATATAATGCTAACACAATCAGATTCTAATGGACAAAAATCAACGCTTTCATTATATTCTAACAGTTATCTATGGGCAGAAAGAATTTGTTGCATTTTTTAAAGAAAAAACATAAAAGAAGGAAGTAACTATAAACATATTAGTCGTATCTCTTTAACCAAACTCGAATTTCACAACCAAAATACTGATATCTCAAATCCCTGTCCTATTGAACAAAAACATCTGTATTTTTCTTATTATCATTACTCCAAGCTCTACCTTTGTTGAATAAGGCTGTTTTTCGATATCAGGAACTAAACTAGTTTGGTGACAAAAACACAAAGCCATTATTATCATCTTCACAGGTCATGTCAAAGTGTCAAACAACTACATAATGCACAAAATCTGATAGATTGACACTAACTTATTCAAATTCAACATCTTTTTCATCTATTAATCTCAGTAGAAAGCTATAATAATCACCATGCAACACATCTACTACTGTTCATAGTTTCATCTACTTAAACATGAAAAACGTCTCGAAGTTAAGTCCTTTTCTTTAACAAACAATCAAAACCCACCAACAGACACTCGATCAAAACCCCTAAAGTTAACCATCAAACAAATCTGAACAACACACTTCGATTCAGTTAACACCACATCCCACAACACGATCCAACTAAAACCCTCAAAACAAAATCTTAACACAACCCACAACATGAATTAAATACTACATCAAACAAATCACAAGTTCAAACTTCAAAATCAAGAATCAAGATCATCAGGAACAGTAGGATGAATAATACTAATAACTTACATGGGAATTTGAGTTCAGAAGGATGAAGGTTGAGGAAATCTCCGGTGCTCATGACTCCAAATTCACCAAATTGCAAACTAAAAACCCCTGATTTTGATAAATTCTTGTTTGGAATTAGGGTTCTTAATTGACGTATTAATTTGAACGAGTGGTGGTTTGATAAAACTGAGTGACGAAAATGACCCTGACACTCTGGGCTTTACATACGTGGGGACTGGTAGTTTATAGAAAAACGAAGGGTAATATGGGAACATTGTATAAAATGTTCCAGACCACGTGTGAAGATTTTATTGGTTATCGATTTGTTTAACCAAAACAGACGTGTCAGTTCTGATTAGAAGAAACTTTCATTTACACCCCCTTTTAACTTTTAACATCTATATTATATTAATAAGCAAATGAGAAGAATAATAGTGTCTTTTCATCAAAATCTCTTAAAATTAAGAGTTTTACAATCTAGATTGCATAGTGTACAATAGGTAAGCATACTTAAAGCTAAAGAAAAAAATAAATTCAAAATTCAAAACATTCGAGTTCAGATCTGGCTCTCAACCAAACTCCAAGCAGCTCTTTCTTTGTAGAGCTTTGATTCAACAGATCGAAGGTGAAGGTGGTGATTTAGAGGCGTTTATGGGTGGTGCGGAGCAAGAAGAATGCTTCTGATGACCATGGTACTATTGTCACCATCCTCGTCATCGTCACCGTCGTCTCCAACCCTGGTACTACCCTTCGATCTTCACCGTCGTTGATCATCATTCTCATAGCGACGACAATAATAATGTTTCTTAGAGTCTAATCTGCGACAGTAAGAGAGCTGCTATTTCAGTTATTATGCACCTATGTTGCTTCAATTCTTGATTACTATGTTTGAATTGGATTTATTGTCCAAATTCATTGGTTTTGGTCGGTGGAAATTAGTTGTTTGTTTTGATTTAAGGGTTTAGATAGTTTTAGTTCATGTTTTCATACAACCTTTGAATGTTGAGAGATCTAAAAGTTGCTACAATAGATTTTAGACTACAAAATAAGATAGGACGGGGAGGTTTTGAACTTGATGGTGCCATTTTTACTTATAACTTTATTTTTAAAAGCTTATAAGTATAATTGCATCTCTTCTTAGTTTTATTTTGTTAAATATATAGGATTTAAAGCATGAGGATTATTCAATGGAGATTGGAATGGTCAAGGTTGCAGACTAAACCTTTTTAAATTCATATGTGATTCATGGAGAGTAAACTTCATGGTTTGGATACATTATGGTTTGGGTGCATTATAATGATCTATCTGTCAAGACTCCCTCAAAAGGTTTAGACTTGCTAGCATTGCTATTTTGCTATTATGTTGATGGCATTTAGGTAATTTGTTGTTGCAATATATATGATGATTTTATGTGTTTCAATAGATTGCTTTATTTAATATAGGGAAGAGATATGCAAAAGAAATAACTAAAGAGGTATTGATTGTCAGGTTTGGATGGGCAGATTTAATGCCTCAAGCGTCTTCCAGCCATGAAGGAGATTTAAATTAATAACATGTAGGTTGTAATATATATGTTACTAATCGTTTTTTATATGCCCAAAAAGAGGGATTATATCATCAAATGCTATGAATATGTAGTTCGTTCTAACCTATCTGATTAGCAGTTTAGCACTCTTTTTGTAACGGGTCAAATTGCAGGTTACATTTCTGGAACTTTTTTTTTTGTATGTAGGGGACCTTAATTGATGCTAACAAATCTGGTAACTTATTTAACTTTGTTTACTTTGTGTTATTTAACTTGTAGGGGACCTCAAGCCTGGAGTATGTTATCATAGGTTAACTTAGTATAAAAGGCTAGAAATAAAAAGAAGCATTGAATTCTAATAGATCTGGCTTGTTGTTCATCTAAAAATGAGTTTGAGTGAAAATTCATTAACTTGATTAGTTAATGGTTTAAAATGTCAAGTTAATGGTTTAAAATGTAGGCACATTTGCTTTAAAACCAAACTCCATCAGATATCTTCATTTTAAAACCAAATTTACTCAAATTGCAAATTAAAAGAAATATAAGTGCCAGGGAAGAATTTGTATTTGTATGGTAATAAACTGCAAGTTCTTTTTTAGTACAATATAGGTGCCAAATCAGTATACTACTGAGTAGGCGGGGTAGATTGTGAATTATAAATATATTGCAGATTGATAATGTTAGAAATTTGAGATGCAAGTGACTTAAAATTTTGATTTGTTAATTGGCCCCAAACTGGTATCTGCATTCGGTTGTTATTAATATATTGAAGTTGCATATTATGAATCATCAAAAAGTCAAATAAATAGGAAGTTTTTGTCATATACTCATCCTTGGACTCATGTGATAATCATAATACATTCATTTGTTTTCTGCAGAAAAATGGTTTGCTTACAAATTTGTTTTGAGACCTCTCTATACATTCATCCTTAAGGTAAACGATTCTCTTTTACAAATTTGTTTTTGCTAGAAGATAGAAAAATCTAACGAGTTGACATTGATGATGATTTTCTCTTGAGACCTCTCTAAACGTGACATGTAGTGGCTAAACTAATCACACAGGTGGTCAAATTTTGACTTATAGTAGAACATTTTCTTATAAAGATTTCATTGTGTAT
>BJCM01271597.1:0-25873 GCA_018326385.1 Flaveria bidentis | reverse complement strand
GGAGAGGTCGTCAAATCCTCCACGCCTGGAGGCTATGCACTTTAGGATCACATGTGCCAAATACTTAAAAAGAGGGCACATGTCACTCTTGTTCAGCACCCCGGCATTTAAGTCGCCGGTGTACTTGATCCTCATAAAGCATCCCCGGACAGTCAGGGGATGTAACTTAGTTGGGTGGCTTCCGTCCTCACCCAAGCCTAAGACCTATCTCAAGTCCTCCTCCGTGATCACTATCTCTTGACCCAAGATTGAGCTCCTTATACAATGGGGCTCAACTGATTTGTCAACCCTGGCACTCTCCTAGAATGCTGCTAGATGGACCTGTAAGGTGTGCACGGAGTCGAGATAGCCTTGAAGATCCGTGATCGGCACAGAAAAGCTATAATCCCTGAGAACTCAGCAGCGTTCCGGGATTTAGGATCAAGGTGGGCACATATGTTGTGCTTAGTGTTCATAGTCCACCTTTCTGCCATGTTTCTGTAACATAAGGCACATAAACATTAGATTAATCCATAATAGAAACACTTGAAACTTAAACTGTTTTTGAAATCAGTCTGGTTCAATCGTGCAATTGAACCATACGACTGAGTTCAGTGGGTTGATTGAGTATGCAACTGACTTCAATCGGGCGATTGGGCATGCGACTAAGTTCAATCGGGCGACTGAGCTTGCCGCTGATTTCAATCGGGTGATTGTGCTCATACGCCTAGCTCATTCGGCCGATTGAGTCATTCGCCCAGTTCATTTGGCCGATTGAGTCACTCGATTTGTTCAATCATGCGATTGAAGTTCATTCGGAGTGACCAGTCGCATAGCTCTCTGTTCATCACTTTAACCCCGAATCTAGATCAACACTTGAAGTTAAACGTTGTGTTTAGACTCTTTAGACTCGCAGGAACCCTAATTGTCATAGTATGTCTTTCGTTTTAACCATTATGCACGTTTATGTGGTCTATTTGATAGTTATTACTTATTTCTTTATTTTAAACTATTTGGGCCTGTTAGGGTTTGAATTCATCACACATTTTGTGTGATTTCAATCTTTCATTACCTACAGATGATGCAACAACTTGTCAGTAACACAATAGTGAGAGAAATCGACTTAATCAAATTTTGGAAGAGTGTAGTTGCTTTTGGGAGATTTTAGGGCGATTGAAGGGTGATGAAGATATGCGACCGACTTTAGCCGTATTTATACTGATTTTATCTTCAGTCGGGCGACTGGATCCATTCGCACGCTTCATTCGGGTGACTTGGCCTCAGTCGGTCCCATTCAGTCATGCGACTGGGATTCAGTCGTATGACTGACTCAGTCGGTCACCACCTTTCGAGCGATTGGCTCATACTCATGATCCAATCGTGTGAATGGTTCATACTCCTCCCCATTCGTGCCACTGATCCATACTTATGGTCCAGTCGTGCGAATGACTATGACTTAAGAATTTTACCTTATGCACTTTCAACCACTTAATCCTTTTAACAATAGATAAAACATTATCAATAATGATCATCTCAGACATGACCTTTTTAAATTGAAAAACTAGTTGATCACCTCAGACATGATCCATTTTAAATTAAAAAACCTGTTGATCACCTCAGACGTGATCGCTTTACTTAAAATGAATTTGTCACCTTAGACGTGACTCATTTTTATTTTTGAATGTTTTGGTCACCTCAGCTGTTACCCTTTTGAGTGAGTGATTCACAGGTGAAGTCTCGATGCGTAGTCCGACTTTTATCTACCAAATGACTAAAATGAAAAAATAAAGCAACTAGAAAATTTAACAAAAAAAATCAAGACATATTTTTGTATTTTTCAATTGGAGATGGATTTAAAACCTATTAGAGTAATTCTAAGAGCTTTTAAAGAGATGCTAAGCCTCAGGTCAGTGCCATCGCATAGCAGAGAGGCGCAAACAACAATGAATTCTAGAATAATTAGGTTATGCTTATCCTCAAGTCAGTGCCACCGCACAGCAGAGAGGTACACAACCTATCTTCTTATTTGAGAAATTATTTTTCTTTTTGCACATATCGCACCAACAACATAAGTTATTAGCTAGATTGCTTTATGCATTTCTCATGTGCTTTGCTCATATTTTATGGTCGTCCGCACACATATGTGGCATTTATTTTGCTCTTCACCCCTTATTGGAACAGTGTTGATTGTGTTAACTAGGGATAAGATGGGAATCCACCGCAGGTTGAACAACTTAGTTTGTAATTGGAACCACCAATGAGGTCTACTTGTCTATTGTGTTGAATCTACTGACATATCATATAATGAACTAACATCCTCTAGGTCTACTTTCTCTATGTTACCTTGGTAGCCTACTAGTTTTGCTATCATTTTTCCTTTTATTTTGCTTAGACTTTTCAGACTTAAACTTTGACTTTTGCCTCTTAAACAGTTAAACTTTTGAAGTCCCAAATAATTTTTCCCTGTGTACTATCATTTTCCAAATACGTTGAATCGGTATCGCAGATTTGATTTCTTTCCTTTTAGCTAAGCTATCCTCCTCCCTCTTTTTTTATTTTTTTAAGTAATTAAATAAAACGACTAACCTAATACTAATCTAACATATTCTCCCCCTAAAATTCCAAAACCAAAAATATTTTTGAGTTTTTGGATGTTATAGACGAAGAAATAAAAATAAAATAAATAAAATAAAAAATAATAAAAATAATAAATAAAAAATAACTCTACTCGTCGGCCTATGGACTTTCGTCTTCTGGAATCACTTCACATTTCTTTTTCACGCCGTTGACCTCTAACTGATAAAAAAATCTCGGTTTATCAAAAGCTTTTGTATAGAGGTCGGCGCGTTGAAAGTCCGTATTAATTTTAACCACATCGATTAAATTCTTTTTAAAACAATCACGTATAAAGTGATATTTAATACCAATGTGCTTAGTTTTAGAATATTGGACCGGATTTTTAGTTACGGCGATAGCAACAGAATTATCAACAAATATATGAGTGTTAGAGAATTTCAAACCGTAGTCACACATTTGCTGTTGAATCCAGATGATTTGTGAACAGCAACTTGCAGCAGCAACGTATTCAGCTTCACAAGTTGACAGAGCAACATAGGTCTGCTTCTTACATTGCTAGGTGACTAACCGTCTACCAAAGAATTGACACCCTGCTGATGTTGACTTGTAATTCATTTTGCAGTCAAAATCACTATACGTTGTCAGCTCAAAGTCATCGTCATGAGGATACCACAACCCGAGTGTTGGAGTAACCTTCAGATAACAAAATATCCTTTTAACTCCTATGAGATGGTTGACTTTGGGTTTTGCCTAATATCTGGAACACAGACACGTTGCGTACATGATATCAGGTCATGAGGCAGTGAGGTACATGAGGGATCCGATCATTCTTCGATACATGGTGGCATCCACCAGATCACCATTTTCATCGGGTGCCACGTCTTAGGATATCACCTACATACTTGGTCTGATGTAGAAATATTTCATTTGGTGTCTGATCCACCTGTAACCCGAGAAAGAACTTCATCTCTCCCATGGCACTCATCTCAAATTCTGCTTTCATTACTAATTAAGATTCTTTACACAATTCTTTGTTTTTGGAACTGAAAATTATGTCATCAACATAAATTTGTACGAGCAGTAAGTCACCATCCTTTTCTTTGATGAACAGTGTACAATCAATTACTCCTTTGCAAAAGCTGTGTTTCACAAGATGAGTCGAGAGCTTCTCATACCATGCTCTTGGGGCTTGGTGAAGCCCATAGAGAGCCTTATCTAGTTTGTAAACTCTGTCCCGATGATAAGGATCCTCAAATCCTTTGGGTTGACTGACGTACACTGTCTCCCGGATTTCACCATGAAGGAATGCACTCTTTACATCTAATTGATAAACTTTGATCTTCATGTAAGATGCATAGGCTAGGAAGATACGGATTGCTTCCATTCTTGCCACAGGTGCAAACACTTCATTGTAATCAATACCCTCAACTTGTTAAAATCCTTTAACTACAAGTCGAGCCTTGTTTCTTATTATGACCCCTTGGTCATCTTTCTTGCACTTCAAGACCTATTTGGTGCCAATCACCTTAGCACCTTTTGGTCCATCCACTTGTGTCTATACCCCTAACTTCTTGATTTGAAGGAGTTCCTCTTGCATGGCACTGACCCATGGCTCGTCGTTTAGAGCTTCACTTACATATTTTGGCTCAAATTGAGACACAAAACATCGACACACACCATCGTGAAGATATCCCTTTTCCATTACTGAGGCATAATAAGCTGAGTATAGCTGATTTCTAGTCTGTACTCCTGATCGAACATCTCCAATGACATTTTCCAAAGAGTGATAACCATTTAGTCATGATCCAGGAGTGGTGGGAATAACTACCTCATTATTCTGATTGTGAACACCAGTTTCAGTATCTGAGACAGTGGGAGTGTGAGGTTTCGAAGTGTCAGAGGCATCAACATCAGACGCTTATGTACTTGTAGTAGTAGGAACCTATTCCCCTTGATCCACCTGATTATTTTCCACGTCTTCATCATCAGAGGAGGAGTTACTTACCTCAAGTGCTCCCCCTAAAGAACTAGAAGACTCACCTTGTGAAGCTAAGGTTGTCGGGTCCAGTGATGATGTGTTTAACACATCGTACATCATTCTGGTCGATAACTCATCCATAGGATGGGAGAGAGGGATGTTGAAGGATTTAAAGAATCCATCATAGTCGAAAAAGGAAGAGGGTCCTTTTCCAGCAAGGGGGGTGGTGTATCTCTGTACATCAACGTTGCACCACACTTCTACTTGACCCGTTGAGTTGTTATAAACTCTCTTATTTGGTATGTTGTATCCTAGGAAAATCCCTTCTTCGGCCTTCTCGCTGAACTTCCCTGACTGAGTTTTCTTCAGCAGCGTACATGATGCGCCAAATGGTTCGAGGTACTCCAGATTCGGTTTACATCACTGGAGCAAATCATAGCACTTTTACCATGACGTTTAACCACCAAGACTCGATTGAGGGTGTAACATGCGTTAGCTACTGCCTCGTTCCAAAATTGAATAGGCAGTTTCGAGTCTGCTAGCATCGCCTGGGCTGTCTCTATCAAGCTTCGATTCTTTCTCTCAGCAACTCCGTTCATTTGAGGAGTGTATACAGATGTGAACTAGTGCACAATTCCTTTTTCTTTGCAGAATTCCTCCATCCATTGGTTTTTGAACTCGGTATCGTTGTCTGAGCGAACTTGCCTTACCATCAGCTTGTAGAGTGACTCCAATGTAGTTACTAGCTCTTTGAATGATTCAAATGTCTCGGATTTGGATTTCGGACACATCACCCAAGAAAATCTTGTGTAATCATCCGTAACTACATAGCAGTATAAATCACCGGCAATGCTCTTTGTACTAACTGGCCCAAACAGATCCATGTGAAGAAGCTCAAGAGGTAGGTCAATTGAGTGAATTTTCTTCTCCTTATGAGACTTCTTTATCTGTTTCCCTTTCTTACACGTGACACAAAAATCTAGTAATTAGAAATTCTTAACATTTACTCCACGCACTAGACCATTCTGGATCAAGTGATTCATCTTACATGGATTAATGTGTCCCATTCTCCTATGCCAGGAGATGGAGTCTTTCTCTGTTGCCTTTGACAAGAAGCATTGAACATTATGATCGGTTTTGGAGGCCTTTGATAGGTCCAAGACATATAAATCATTATATCTTGAAGCTGACATTAAGACTTGATCCTCCGGGATTACATATTCCTTTTTCAACACATAGCACTTCTTGTTGTCGAAAACTACCTTGAATCCTTTTTCACAAATCTGGGATATAAAAAGCAAGTTATTTTGTAGTTGTTGAACATAGTTGACCTTGTCAAACTTGACTTTCTTGTTTCCCACTTCGCCTTGTGCAGTGATATATCCTCCTTTATTTCCCGCAAGAAACGTGTCCCCCTTTAATTTGTTTGACATTTGACAGGAGAGACAGGTTCCCAGTCATGTGCCTTGATGCCTCGCTATCAACAATCCAGGTATTTGTAGAAGCACTATAGCGGACACCCTGCACATTTAAAGAAAGTGATTAGTTTAGGTTAGGGACCCAAGCCTTAACTGGCTTGGGTGACCCTGGGGAATCACACATCATGAACTCAACCCACTTTCCATTTGAGGGTGAGGCCATATCATTCTTCTTGTTCTCATTATCAGACATTTGACTTGACTTTTTTTTTCATAAGCCAGTTTTGTGTAAGGCCTGTTTGTGATAAATAGACGATTGGCTTATGGTTTGAACTTTAGGTTCATACATTCTTTTTGGTGGAGTAATTGAACTCCTTTTTGAAGAACTTGGTTTAGTATCATGAAGTTCAACTTTCTTTCTTAGTTTCTGATAATAATGACACTTAGAAGCGATGTGTCCTCTCTTTCCATAATTATAGCAAGATCTGCCTTCTACATGTTGGTAAGACAGTCTCTATCGGGAAGTGTGTGATACAGGTGTGACTTTGGTCTGGTTGGGTTTGGACACTTTTGGTTTAGATGTTTTAATTTCTTTAACAAAATTAATTGTTTGAACGTTTTCAACATCTTTAGCCTTTTGTTTCAGAATTCGATTAGCTTCTGTACATAGTTGTAAGTCATTTACTAAGCTATCATTATGGTCTAATAACCTAGCAAATTTTAAATCTATGCTTTCTCTAAATTTGTTACATTTACTACAAGCATGATTATCAAAAAGTTGGTATGTGGTACTTACCTATGAAGATTCGGTTGAATCCGCCATTAGTGCAGAGTTTGACTCTTCAGATGCTGGAGATTCTGAACATGTCGTTCTGAGATCTTCTTCAATTCGGTGATTGACCACATTGCAGTATCTTCATGATCTGACATCACTAGTTCAACTGCTATTTCACCTTCACTTGCAGTGTCATCATCCAGACCCTCAACATTTGCAATGTTTGACTCACCCGGAGATACAAAATGAAAGCTCCAATCTTGACAGTCGTCGTCTTGTGCAGTTAAAGCCTTTGTATATTTGTGTGACGAGGCAACTCCACTCGTGGGTTTGTCTTGACGGTTGAAGGATGAGAAAGGATTCTCGTTACTTGTCTTCTTGGGTTTCACACATTCCCGTTTGAAGTACCCCTTTTCTCCATAGTTAAAGCAGGTAACTTTGGTTTTGTCGAAACCAAAAGTTGTATCCTTTGTGGCTATCAAGTTATGTCCTGTCTTCTTCACAAACTTTTTCGCTCTCCTGACAGCACTAGCTAAAGCCCACATAATGTCCATTCTTTCTAATTCATTCTCGTCCAACAACTCGTAATCCTCATCAGCCAGATGGCAATTTCCGATCTTTCCTGCAACTAGATTATCATAAGAATGAACAACCACAACTAAAAAGGTCCATATGCTCCTTTGCAACCTCAATAGTAATATTCCCGAGATTCTCGGTCTTCAACTTCGTAGCATTTTCTTCCGATGTTATATATTGGTTACTAGATGACCCTGACGTTTCAGATCCTAAAGCTATAGGTTGAGAAGGAGCGGTTGAACTAGACACAAATGATGTTTGAAGAGGTGCTCCTGAACTTGTTAAAGTGGAAGAAGATTTATAAAGTGAAGGATTCTGGTCGTAGGATCCTTTCTGTGACCTGTATTTCATCCTCAGTTCCTCCTCTCATAATTTTAGGATGAAGTCGTTTATGTCTAATTTTGCCAGTAAATTGTTCTATCTCAAATTAGACACAAACGAGTCCCACTTCTCTCGCAGACCATCGGCAAAGCTTGAGACCTTATCTTCCATTGACGTTGTGACTCCATGAGTGTGCAACTCACTCATTAAATGGTAGAACCTGTCTATGACAACATCCAAGCTTTCTTTACCCATCAAAGAGAAGTTATCAAACACCTTCTTCAAATCCTTTGCCTTTAGAGCTTTCAACGATGCATTCCCATCGTTTCGTTTCTCCAATGCTTCCCATAACTTCTTTGCCTGTTTGTTCTCAGAAAACTGGTGGAATATATCCTTAGGTATCTACTGAGTCAACAGAGCATACACTTTCTTATTAGCATTGTACTTCACCTTCTGCCTATCAGTCATGCCGCCCATGGTAAGTTTAACACCATCAGCACCAACCGACATGCTATAACCTATCTTGATTGATTCTCACAGATTGGGATCAACTCTATTCAGATACATCTCAAACATTTGCTTCCATTGTGGGTAATCATCTAATGTTATAAGTTTAGGGGGCTTTTTGTGATTCCCTATTTCATTTTCCAAAAGCAAAAGGTTCTGAATACGAGAGTCTCTACCGACAGTAAACGCAGAGTACTAATCTTCCATTTCTATAAACTTTGAACTTTAACTTAAGACTTATTCACTCGTGCGAATGGAGAGGTGCAAATGAGCCAATCGTGCGATTGAACAAATGCGGATGGGTCAATCGTGCGATTGGACAAATGCGGATGAACAATCGTGCGATTGGACAAATACAGATGGACAATGCGAATGGGGTGGTTCAGTCGTAACGAATGGATGGGCGATTGAGTTCAATCGTGCGTATGAGATGTGCGATTGAGTTCAGTCGTGCGATTGAGCCAATCGTGCCACTGAAGGCTGCTGTTTTTGAAAATTCAAAGGTTTTTGATACTTATTAAAGATAGATAACAATGTTATTTTATCATTTTATGTTTTTTTAGAATTCTTTAGTTTTTAAAAACAAATTATTATTATTAAAAAATGTAATAACTAACAAAACGAAACAATGGAGTGCACTAAAGACATAATGACAAGTTATTAGCTTAAAAATATAAAAGAGTTGTTGTGTTTTTTATATAAAAAGCACTGTACTCATTTTAAAGATAAAAAACCATCGTTCTTACGGTGTAATTTTTATAAAAAATAACATTGCATATAAAAGTTATGAACATTGCATATATCCCTCTAACAAACTTATTATCTACAATCTAATCGTAACCATCGATTAAGAATACTAATGATTGTGATTACTTCTAATACTTTTTAGTTTTAGAGATACTTTTATTTGAACTTTTCCCTTTAATTTATCTTAATATTATCATCCTTTAAAATTATTTTCTATTTTATATTTCATGTTATGGGGTTTGTGAGTAAGAGACCCCGTATTTAAGGAATCATTATTTTTCTTTTAAAAATTTAAGAGATATGGATGGGGATAGAAATCTGATAAATAGTCAAATTACATAAATTATTATAATTAAGTTAAAGAGTTGGAGACAAATATAGGGAATGAAATATTAATTTCTAAAGACATAAGACAAATGTGTTTAAAACTTTTAGTTAAACTAGAAATTATTTTATATATCTATAACTTTTGGGGTTTATGAGTAAGAACCCTGTTGGATCGGGGTTATAGATTAATAAGACTTTTCTATTTGATCAGAAGTTATCAAATGTTGAATCTAAGTTAACAACTTACTAACAAACACAAATAATTTGAGTATAGATATGTCCACGAGTTGTTCTTTCAAAGTATTTATTTGATTAATCAAAACTTAGTACAAAGAGTAATATTCAACATGTACACAAGTGATTTAACAAAGCTTGCCTCTACTATTCAAGTATGAGGGTTTTATACAATAAAATCTAAACAATAATAATAAACTATTTTATGTTTAGAATGTACAACAAAACAGACAATCGTCACATCAGAGTTAGGCAACTTTAGTATTATGATGTTTCCAAAAGATAGAACATAGTAGCCGTCGGTACAAATAGTCTTGTCTTGTGTAATAGTTGATCAACAACTTATGGAGTTTACTTTTGATCGGCAACAGTCGAACAACAACACATTAGATAAGTGTTAATCGCTAGTGGTTCAACATATGTTTATCGACAGTCATTCAACACATGTTGTTTGGTAGTTGATTCAGCACTTGGTAGAAATCGGCAGTTGGCAGCCAATGCTGAAATCTTGAGGTTTAGGAAGCTTCATTGTTAGATTAATAAATTCCCCCTAAGATGATGCTACCAAAACTATATTTGTATCCCTCTTGCATCCCGATCAATAATAGTTCATATATGTATCATCTTCAATCTTTTAAGGGGTTTTTAAGAGGTAGATTTACCAAATCTTTCATGTTGTACCGAGATAATACAGAAAGATCATACTTCTTCACTTCAACTTTGTCAGCACCAGTATAAGTTAGACATAAAGTGTTGGTTGGAAAATTGTAGTTCTAATGTGTGATTGGATCATGAATGCTCAAAGGAGTCATATGTAGAACTTTTTCTTCTTTTCTCCTCCTTGTTCAACCTTGTTTTCAAACTTTATTCTCAACATGACAGCCACATATTTGAACTTGTTTGGCATGCATTCATACTCTAAGATGTGACACCCGTCAGCTTTAGGTCTGTCAACTAACCAGAAACTCGTTAGTATACAATTAATGTTTTTAATGAAATGCGTTTAATGATTTGAAGATCTTAATTTATTTATAATAACGTTACATGTGGTCTATAGTTAGTCGTGTTAAATTCTAAATTTTGAAATATTATTTAAAATTAATATTATATAACTTTATATATATATATATACATATATATATATACATACATACATATATATACACACTTATTCACACGAACCATATTCTTCGGGTTTCATGAAATTGTGTGACTTGAGATGTGTTGTACCATACTTACGACTCACAATAATTATAATATAGATCCCTATCATATATTTTTTCATTTATTTGAGAAAATATTTTGGGTTAAGCAAAAGTAAAATCTAAAGTATAGGGGCTTATTGGAAATTTAATTAATCCATAAGGACTTAAATCATTCTAATTAGACGGGCCTTAGTGCAATTATGATATCATTTAAACAATGAACCCCTATTCATGGTTTCATGCTCGACCCTCCCCCTCTCCGTGAATCCCCACCGCTATGGAGATCCACACCCATTCAGCCGTCGTTAAGCCGTCATGTGTCGCCCGTTTGAAGGTAAGAAATACATAACCGATCGAAATACATAACCGATCGAAATACATAACTGTTATATTTCATTTTATCACAGTTATTGTTCGTTCGGGTTTTGGTCGTCATGCCACGAGACGGTGTGTATTCAAGAATTAGTAACAACATGTGAGTGTGTGCATTGTCAGGATGGTGCTACATTGGTGTTTCGGCTAGTAACTGTGCGTGTAAATGGTATTAGTTTGTGTGTATGTGTTGGATCATATGAGGCTGGTGCAACCAAAATAATACTTAGAAGATTTTGGAGTACAATTAAAGAGGTCTTCCGAAGACAAAGCTGCTCTTTCGAATACAAGTTAAGGATCTTTCGAAGCTCAAGTATAAAGAACTTTCGAAAGTTGAACTCTGTCTTTTGAGACTAGGTAGTTCTCGTTCTAAAGTACAAACACTTGGAAGATTCAAGACAATATCTTTCGAAGAATAAAGTCATAAAGATTTGGAGAATTCTCGTAAGAAGTTGATTCTTCCGAAGTATAAAAGGCTTCGAAAGAATTCATTCGTCTAAAGCCATTTAAGCTTCAGAAGAATCAACTATGAACTAGTGGACATAAGTATGGTACGTTTGACACATGCTGCCATCTATGATATACTGCATGGTGCTTTCTCACGCCCATGTAGTTGACCATACTTTAATCCACTGTTCAAGTTTATTAGTTAGTACAGTTACCATATTTAATTGATGACAAAAGTTAAGTCATGAACATGTCATGACTACCTAATCTAGGATACTATTCTAACTTAGATGCCTTACTTCTAACAATGTAGTAGTTGTCTAGTTGTAAATTTCAGCTGCTCATTCAAGTATAACCGCTTGTAGATTGTAGTATATATATAGTATATATATAGTATCTAATTATAACTCATTAAATCATGCTTGTAAGAGTCTTGTAAAATTGAGTTGAGAAGTAATATATACAAGTATCTTGAAAACTATTCCTGTGTTCATTAACTTATTATATTATTATCAACTTAGTTAGAGATTCTGCTTCATCATCCGAGTGAGTTTAAGTGAGTTTTAGAGATAAAACTTGCGTTGTGAGACAAACATCGATCATATAATTGGTATCAGAGCTTTTTAGGCTCTTGATTATGAGATCTAACCATCCTAAATCACCTTTGTTTCATCTTACTTGCTCACTTTACTCAAATGGATCTTAACCAGAAATCCTCTAAGTTTGAGATGGGAACTATGACCAAGGCTCCAATTATCAGTCCTGATAATTTTAGAGCCTGGTGCAAACGTATTGAAGGCATTATCAAGTATCAAGATAGCTATAACACCCGGTTACTTTTTAGTTAAAGAAAAGAAGAATAAAGTGAGGGAAAAGAAAGAAAAGAAATGAAGCCCAAGTTGAGGGACCAATTTTCCCAAAAAAAGGACAAAACTTTTTAAGGGTGAGTGTAAATGGGCATGGCTGCCCACACCACTCTCCCATACACCCATTCAATCGGTTTTGAGAGGGAGAAAGAGCTGAAAGCTTCGGGTTTCTTGGAAATCAAGTGCAAAAGTCGAAATAAAGTGGGTTTGTGGGAAGCTATACCCGAAAAGGTTGTTAAGGTGAGTTCTAGGACCCCTCTTTCTACAAGTTTTTGACTGATTTTAGGGTTGGAACACATAGCAAACTGTTTTGGTTATCTTGGGTATTGAACCCATATGTATGTGTATGTGTGTGATTCTGGTGGGGTTTGATTCCGGGTAATGTTGTGTTTGAATGGTGATGTGAATGCGTTTCTAAGGCTTAGGATGGTTGGTTTAAGCTTAGAATAGGTTAGAGAGGGTTTGGGGACTGAAATATGTAGTTCAATTTCAAAGAGACTGCATTCTGCACCCAGTTAGGGCTCATGCGACTAGGAGTTTCCTCATGTGATTGGAGGTCATACGACTGAGAAGCATGCGACTGAAGGCCATACTACCGAAAGGCACGCGATTGAAGGTCATACGCCTGAAAGGCATGCGACTGGAGGTCATACATTTGAAAGGCATGCGATTGAAGGGTATGCGACTGGAGGCCATGCGGCCGAAGGTCATGCGACTGAAGGTCACACGACTTGAAGTCGTGTGACTGAAGGTCATGCGACTAAGGGTCCATACGCCCTATAGTGCACATGCGTTTGGAAGCCCTCCATACGCCTAAGTGTTCTCATGCGCCTGGAAGGCCATGCGACTGTATATTGCCTATACGCCCAAATAGGGCTCATGCGCCTGAAAGGACATAGATATATTTTCTGATTTCGGGAAAAGTAAAATGTAGGCTTGACTTGGAAGGTTCCCGGGGCAATGAAAATTGACTTTTTGAAGTCATAGATGATGGGAAAGGTGATGTATGATATGATTTGATGATGATGTATGATTGATGTCTATGCATGATGATGTATGATTGATGCCTATGCATGATGATGTGTTATTGATGATGTTTGATGATTATGTATGATTGTATGATATGTTTATTATGTTCCTTACTATGTATTAAGATATGACTTTACATGGTGTGATATTGTTACTGAACGTAAAGTATTATCTTAACAAAGTGAAAGATTTAAGATAATGAAACTGGAACATAATGAATGAACGAATGAAAAGTCTTGCAAGCAAAAGAAAGGAGGTTCACAACTGATTGAGAGTTGTTAGTTCAACTGTGTGTTTACAACGTACGATCTTGGCTAACCCTTAAGGGTTCACACACAGGGGGAGTTAGTCTATGTGACTACTCCATACGTGCGATATGTACGATATGTGCGATATGTGCGATATGGGGTTCTTGTCGCTTAAACCTAGATGATATGGCTTTGTGCTTAAGAGGGGGTTAAGCATACGACAGGAAATAGATAGAAGTGAAAAGATAATAAACGTACGAAAGATGCGATAAGTATGAAATGTGTGAAATGTACGAAACGAACGATGATGAAGATAATAACTATTATCAATGTGTACGTACGATGTGTGATCATGTACTAAAGCTTAGTATGATTTGAAAGAAAGTAAAGAATGGTTTTAAACAAAAGATAAAGTATGTTTTAATATAAAACTAGAACTCACTTGGCAACGCTGACTTTTATGTGTTTCTAGTTGCCAGGTAAAGGTTGCAGAGGATGGCACGGGGCGGCTACTTGGCTCTTTTTGGATGGCATCCATTTTTATAATGCTTTTGTGATGTAATGATGTATTATTTTGCAAAAGCTTTTATAATGAAATGGAATGTTTGTTTAATGTTTCCGCTGCAATGTTTCTTTAAGTTAATGAAAATATATGCTTTATGTGCGATGATTGACTAGCTGTAAGAATCCCGGGAATGGGGCCTTACAAGTTGGTATCAGAGCCAAAGTTTAAGTGAAGCAGGTAAATTTTCAAAATAAACCTAAACTTAAACTGAAAATAGGATGGAAAGGGGAAGGGATGCCAGTTCAAGTAGCTGTGTGCCATCAGGTATTTTCTTTAATATTAACCGGTATTACGTGCGCATGTTATGTGATTTGTGTGCTGTTGGTAGATTTAGATACTGATGTAGTCAGGATAAGAAATGCTTGGGGTATGAGGAGTAAAGTAAGTGGCTAATCACAACTCACCATTGTAATTAGGGACTTACTATACTTGACATAAACTAAGTTGTTCCCTTGAATGACCATGTTGGTTTTTGAATCTTTCAGTGTGTTAGAGGATGGCCGGTGGTAGATCATCTAAAGCTTCGTGCGGTGGAGGTCACGATGGACGTGGTGCTGAACCGCGGGTCAAAATAGGAAGGCCTAGGGCCAAAAAGGAGGTTCATGAAGAAGCCGAGACCCATCACCTAGATGGCGGAGATGAGAGTGCTAACTTAAGAGCCTTAGTGAAGGAGGCTATTGTTGAAAAGGTGCATCAGGTCATGCAGAAGATCCTTCCGTCTGTGGTGATTGAAGTCATAAAGGTTGTACGGGAAGGGGAACAGAAAGAGTGGAATATGTCCTCGGGAGGACGGGAGCGACCGGAGACCGAAACGGCTCTCTCCGATGATGAAGAAGAGCCTACGCCGGAGGCGGCATGGGGCTAAAACTACGGAGCATTCAAAGATGCAAGCCCCCTACTTTTGATGGTAACGACACTTATGTTGCTGCTCACCGGTGGGTGAGGGAGATAGAAGTTGTTCTTGATATCAGCGAGTGTCGGGAAGACTAGAAGGTGAAGTTTGCTGCCTACTTTTTTGTGGACTCGTCTCTGTATTGGTCGGATAATATTGTCCAAGCTGAGGGTAGTCGGGGTAATTGGAAGGATGAAGTGGGCAGAGCTGAGGAAGTTGGTGATCGAGGAGTTCTGTCCTCATAGGGAAATGGATAAGGTGGAAAGGGAGTTCCTGCAACTGGAGGCGGGAACAATGACTCATCAGAAATACACCACAATGTTTAATGAGATGGCACGGCTGGTACCGGATTAGGTGACGCCTCTATCACAAAAGATTAAGCGGTATATCCAGTGCTTGCTGGCGGATATCCATAGGCACATGATCGCTGCCCGACCGAGGACGTTTAGGTTGGCGGTTTATTTGATAGGAAGGTTGTATGACGAGCGAAAGGTGGTGGTGGCCAAGGTGAACAAGAAGGGTGGTGGTGACCGAAACTGGAATGGGAAACGGTTAGTCATGGCGGAGCCGCTCCAAACAACAAGCTGGCGAAGGTGAGTGACTGGAGTGTGATCACGTCGGGTGCAGGATTGAAGAGATGTGGTAGATGCGGGAAGGAGCATTCTGGAGAATGCAAATGGGGATCAAACATATGCTTTAAGTGTGGGAAGCCTGGTCATATGGCTAGAGATTATGGGGTTATAAGGTGTTACTACTATGGGGAAAGTGGCTACATGAGCAGGGACTGCAAGAAGCCGAGGGCTGAAAGTTCCGGTGCAGGGAAGAAGGCGACCGGGACTGAAGGACAGAAGGCGAGTGCCAGAGCATTCACGATGACACAGGAGGAGGCTAGGACGAACCCCGATGTTGTGTCCTGTACATTCCTAGTAAACCAAACTTTAGCCTCTGTGTTATTCGATTCTGGTGCTTGTAAAAGTTTTATTTCTTCTGCTTTTTGTGCTAAACTGTCTGTTATTAATAGGGGTGTAGGTGCGCCCTTTGATGTAGAAACCGCCATAGGTAAGTCTACTAGGATTTCGGAGATGATAGAGGGTTGTGACGTGGAATTAGAAGGTCACAAGTTTCCTATTATACCATTCGTGATGACCTTAGGTGGGTTTGACGTGGTCCTAGGAATGGATTGGTTGGCGGACTACGAGGCGAACATTGTGTGTCGCAAAAAGATGATTCATTTGACTGCACCTGACGGGAGATTGGTGACTGTTTATGGTGATCGAGTCACTACGATTCCAAAAGTGATTTCAATTGCGGTGGCGGGAAAGTGCATGAGGCGCGGATGTAGTGCCTACTTGGCCTATGTAAAGGATGTGGATACACCAACACCACAACTATCTGATGCACCAGTTATGTGTGACTTTCCAGATGTGATTCCCGAAGACTTACAAGGAGTGCCACCTGACCGTGAGATCAAGTTTCAGATCGACTTGATACCGGGTGCCCAACCTGTTGCCAAGGCACCGTATCGGTTGGCTCGACTAAGATGAAGGAGTTAATGGATCAACTGCATGAGTTACTTGATAAGGGGTTCATTAGACCAAGTATCTCTCCTTGCGGTGCTCCGGTCTTATTCGTGAAGAAGAAAGAAGGTAGCATGAGAATGTGTATCAACTACCATGAGTTGAATAAGTTGACAGTGAAGAATCGATACCCGTTGCCGAGAATTGATGATCTGTTTGATCAACTTCAAGGTACCAGTTGGTTTTCAAGGATAGTTCTTCGATCGGGCTACCATCAGCTGAAGGTGAAGGAGCAAGATATTCCTAAAACGGCTTTTCGCATGCGTTATGGACATTATGAGTTCCTTGTTATGTCTTTTGGTTTGACCAATGAGCCAACTGCTTTTATGGACTTGATGAATCGAGTGTGTCGGCCGATGTTGGATAAATCCGTGATTGTGTTTATCAACGATATCTTGATTTATTTGAAGAGTGAGGAGGAGCATGTCGGTCATATTCGAGAGGTGTTGGAGATGTTGAGAAGGGAGAAGTTGTATTCCAAGTTCTCCAGGTGCGTATTCTGGTTGCGCGAGGTTTAGTTTTTGGGTCATGTAGTGAATCTGAGGGAATTATGGACCTGGCAAAGGTGGAGCAAAAACTTCAGTATAATCAATCCATTCAGTATAATCTTCTTGAGCAAATCCTTGCACAACCAATCTTGATTTGTTACGCACCACCATACCACGATCGTCAGGTTTGTTCTTAAAAACCCATTTCGTACCAATTGGGCATTTGTTGGGAGGCGGGTCAACCAAAGTCCATACTTTGAGCTTTCTGAATTGTTGAAGCTCCAATTGCATTAATTCCACCTAGCAAGGATCCTGGAGAGTGGCATGCATGTTTTTCGAGACAGTTTGAGAGATAAAGCAAGAGAAGAGACAAACATTAATCAAACCAGATTGACTCCATGTCCGTACTCCATCGGTGATAGATCCATTAACGTTATCATGAGAATAATCTTTCAAAGTTTTGAAATCTGTGGATAAAGTCAAGATTTTTGGAGAAGTTTCGCTGACAAATTGTGAATGAGTAGAAGAGGGTGAGAAAGATGGAACAGGTTATGGTGGGATAGATGTTGGTGATGAAGGAAGAGATGTAGAAACAAGTGTCGGTGAAAGATCAAATGAAGGAGAAGATGATCCAACATCAACTGACGTGGCATCATCTGCTGAAGAGGTGGAATGGACAAGAGATGGGGTTGAGGAAAGAATATTTGTTTGAACATTTGAGATGGACGCATCATCATTGAAAACTGGAAGATTAAAAGAATTAAACACAGTATCAGAGTCAAAGAACCATGCTAGTTCAGATCGAACATTAGAAGAGTTAGACTCCTGCCAAATCACATAGAACGACTCTTGAACGATACATGTTCTCCTGTTATATATCCGATAAGCCTTTTGAGAAGAAGAATAACCGACAAAGTAACACTCGTCAGACACGACACCAAACTTTGTCTTTTGGGATTGAGAATTCAAAAGAGTGCATGAACAACCAAATTCTAACACCCGGATATTTTCTTTGACACCAACAAAAGAAGAAAAGGAAATAAAGTCCAAAGTCGGGGGACCAAACTCGCTAACACGGGAGAGAGATTGGATGAGTAGAGGAATAAGAAGGGAGGGCAGCCTACACCCTCCCCACACTTGCAAAAACTCAGCCAAAGAGAGGAGAGAAGGAGAAAAGGGAGAAAAGCTTGGTTCATGTGGATTCGAGCATGAAAGTTGAAGTGTAGCGGGTTGAATCGAAGCTCTATGTGTTGGTATTGTTTGTGTTAGTTCTAGGACTCCTCTTTTATATGTATTCAACTGATTTGGGGCTGGAACACATAGTGAAACCCGTTTTTGAAATGTGTGTGTTTGACCCGTGTGTATGTGTTTGTGGGTGATGCGAGTGGTGTTTGATTTCGGGCTTTTGTGTGCTTGAATGGTGTTGTGGTATATTTTCCTAAGGTTTAGGATGGTTGATTTGGGCTTAGAATGGGTTTGGAAGAGCTTGGAGGTTGAAAATGGCAGATTGGGTTCGGGATGAACTGCATTCTGCATCAGTTAGGGCTATGCGACCGATTGGCATGTGACTGGAGGCCATACGGCCGAAAGGAATGCGACTGAGGTCCATACGCATACCAGTCGTGCGATTGAGGTTCATTTGTATGGGAGTCATGCGACTGGAGCCCATACACATGCCAGTCGTGCGACTGAGGGTCATTCGCATGGGGAGTCATGCGACTGAGGGCCATACGCCTAGTTCCATTCGCATTAGGTCCATTCGCACAAGTGTTTATCCGCATTAGGTCCATTCGCATGGGTGTTCATTCGTATGATGTTCAATCGCCTGGGAGGTCATGCGACTGAAGGGTGCCCATACGCCCAAGTAGGGCTGGTGTACCCGAGGAAAACATAGTTTATGTACTGACTTTCGGAAGAAAGTGCAGATGTAGGTTTTGACATGGAAGGTTCCCGGGAGTTCATATGAGTTGACCTTTGAGGTCATAGATGTTATGTTGGGAATAGATGATGATGATGATGTGTGTTGTTATAGGATTATGCATGATGTATGTTATGTATGTATGTATGACGCCCGATATGATGTTGTCTGTGTATGTTGATGTTCCTTATTATTATGTATGATTATTTTCCTTTGGCTTTACGTTGAATGCTAATGAATGAAATGAAAGTATTATGTAACGTAAAGTGGAAGATAATGAAAAGAGGAACGAAATGAAGAATGCAAGCATTAATGAATGAACGAATATAAGAAAAACTTGCAAGCAAATGTATGGAGGTTCACACTCAATCCGGAGTGTTAGCTCAACCGTGTGCGGTTTAGCTACCCCATGAGGATGCACACTGGGGCTTAACCCGTGTGATTAAGCAAATGTATGGAGGTTCACACCCAATGAGGGGTTGTCAGCTTAACTGTGTGCGGGTTATATATCCCATGAGGATGCCCACAGGGGTTCAGTCTTTGTGATTGACCAGACGTATGGTGTCATGTCGCTTAACCCTAGTTGAATTGCTTGGTGCTCTAGTGGGGGGTTAAGCACATGACAGGACCTAGATGAAAACGAGAAGATAATAAAACTACGAAACAAACAATGATGAAGATAATAAATATTATCAATGTGTACATATGATGTGTGATCACATTATTAAACCTGTTATGTTTTGAAGGAAAGTAAAGAATGGTTTTGAACAAATGATAAAGTATGTTTTATTTTAAAACTAGAACTCACTCAACAACGCTGACTTTTATGTGTTTCCAGTTGGCAGGTAATGTTGCTAAGGATGGCACGGGATGGCTACTTAGCTCTTTTGGATGGCATCCATATTTATAATGCTTTTATGATGTAATGCAACATGTGTTTTGTAACTTGATAATGATGTATTGTCTTGCAAAAGCTTTTATAACGAAATGAGATGTCTATTTTGATAATTCCGCTGCGAGGTTTTATGAAAGTTAAATGTATTTGTATGTTTTATGTGCGACGATCGACCAACTGTGAGCGTCCCGGGAACAGGGCCTTACACAAATGGTCGAAATAAGTCAACTAAAGGTTTCCGTTTATGAAAAATTTCATAAGGAGTCATCATTTTGTCCTTGACTATCAACACACGATTTAGAACGTATGAAGCATAATTTACCGCTTCAGCCCAAAAGATAATGGGTAATGATGATTCTATCAACATTGTATGGGCGGCTTCAATAAGAGTGCGATTCTTTCATTCAGCTACACCATTCTGTTGAGGCGTCCTTGCAGCACTAAATTGTCTCACAGTTCCCTTTTGAGCACAAAACGAATCAAGAATCTGATTTTTGAATTCAGTACCGTTGTCACTTCTCATGGCCAGAACCTTTCTCTTGCTTATCGTCTCGATTGAAAGTATTAACTTCTGTAATTCCTCAGCAAACTCTCCCTTGTGAGCAAGAAATCTCACCCATGAATATCTTGAGAAATCATCTATAACAACAAGACAGAAGGATTTTTTAGCAATTGATTTAACGTTGATTTGGCCAAACAAATCAGTATGTAACAATTCGAGAGGACAAGTTATGCTATTTTCAAGTTTGGGCTTATGTGGTTTCTTATGTTGTTTGCCCTTAGCACAAGCCATACATTTTTCGTTCATAGAGAAATCTTTTAAAGGAAGTCCTCTAACAAGATTGTTTTTTACTAATTTGTTTATTATTTTAAAATTAACGTGGCCCAATCGGCGATGCCATAACAGAGACTCAAAGGTTGAAGCTTTTGAAAGAAGACAGGTTGCAGTAGACTTTGACTCCCTTGAGTTCATATCAAGAAGATATGTATCATGATTTCTCGGAGCACACATAAGAACCAAATCTTCTGGAATATCAATATCTGATTTTAAAAATAGACATTCATCGGATTTAAACAAGACTGGAATGTCTTTATCATAGATTTGAGAGACACTTAAGAGATTAAATGCAAGCTCATGGATATAGTTGACTTTCTTCAAAGTTAAAGAACCATTGGAAACTTCTCCTTGACCAATCATCTTTCCACCCTTTTTGTCACCAGCAAAAGCAACATATCCTCCATTTATAATCTAATAATTGGTTAGCAAATCTTTCAACCCAGTCATATGTCTGGAGCATCCACTATCTACATGTGTTATGCTGTTTACAATCTTAGTGGACGACTCCTGTAATCAAATAAAGAATAGATTAACTAGGTGAAATAGGAACCCAAATTTGAACAATTTTAGCTTTAGAAGAAGCAAATTTCTTACAAAAGAAATTATTAACTATTTTTGTTAATTTATTTCCAAAAAAGTTCCTATTTACATGACCATAAAGTAGTGTAGGACAATCCTTGACAAGATGATCCTCTTGACCACACCTGAAACAATGTGGTTTGTGTCTAGGTCTGTGATGTGATGAGATAGGAGTATGATCAATGTGAATTTCCTCATCACATTCAAACACACTAGAATCAATGTTACTATATGTCTCAGACATGCCACGAGGTTGGAGTTTATGTGAACAAGAATTATTATTTACAAAAGTAGATGAATGATCATCTGAAGTACAAGTATAACTAGTACCACTTGTGCTAGCTTAAGATGAAGTTACAGTTCTTTCATTTGATAAAGAAATATTCATTGGAGTAAACGATGGAATAGGATGAGAAAAGAATTTATCAAAACGATTAGTTTTAAGTCTCTCGTTAGTCTTTGTAGTGAGATTAGTTGCACCATTATTATAATCAGAACAAAAAGCATCACCACAGTGTACAGAATTTTTAAAGATGAAATAGAAACATCATGAGAGCATGATGCGACAATGTCTGTTACAAATGTACTAGAAACAAAGACAGAATTTAAACTAGGCTTATGATCTAAAACAGTCTGCTGAAAATCAGGTGTATTAATACTAGTGCATCCAAGCCCACTAGTTGGTCCATAGTCGTAGTCCTCACGAACGTACTTAGGATTATCACCCTCTAAACCTGTAGACATACTGTTAGTATTTATTTTGATTAAATCATTAGAAGGATGAGGAACAGGCATAGGAGAATAAAAGTATGTACTAGGCGGAGGATAAACTTTTACATATTCATATCCCAATCCGGTTTTAATCCTAGCTCCCCGTTGAGATTTACATAAATCATCATGTTTCATTCCTGATATGGTCCATTTGTCTAACTTTGACTGAAGTTTGCTTGTTTCAAATTCAGCAAGAGCAACTCTTTCAGTCAAAGTATTAATCTCAACATTTCTTTCCAAAACAATTCGTTTTAAGTGATCGCTTTCTTTCAAGGCCTCATTTAATTTAACAAAATATTTTGATTCATTGATTGTAATTTCCTCATTAATTATTTTTAAATCCTTTTCATTATCAATTAATAACTGATTACCTTTATAATCCCAAATAATCTTATTTTGCAAGCAGATGAACACATATCCTGAATTACCTCATATGGAAGTCCCATTACCACCTTTTCGACTGCTAAGGACTTTTCATATTGGCACACTAGAGTACTTTAGTTGCTTTCCTCAGCAGTGATAGTAGCATCATCATATTCCTTTCCTTGTTCAGTGGTAAGCTTCCTTCCTGCTTTAGTCCTTCAGATTTACCTTCTCTCATTCTCTCATCCTTCTTTTCTTTCTCTTTCACAGACAACTCAGCCTCCTCTTTAAATTCCTTGAAAGGATCAAATTCATCTTTACTGTCTGCCTTCCCCTTCCCTTTAACAAACTCAGCCACCAATGCATGATTAATCTCCGTCCTTGTCTCTTCAATCTCTGCACTCCAATCAAAGTTAGAAATCAAGGCAGTTTCCTTTTTGTGATTCATATCTTCCTTTTCCCTCTCAATGGTTAATCGTGGAACTCCTGGATTACTAGAATCGGTGACAATTGGTATGGAAATTCATGTTTAAAATGTCCCAATTGTTTACAGTTGCAGCATCTCAGTTTGGACTTATCAAATCCCAGTTTTGAATTAGAAGTTTGGCCTCCGAAGTTCTTTCGTCTAGTGCGCTCCATAAATCTCCGAGCTCTAAGAGTCAACATTGCCATTTGCCACTGAATGTCAGTTTCTTCTAGAACATCAGGATCCACCTGATACATATCCTCCATTGTCATTCCTTTCCCTTTCAACTCTCCAGCTACAAGTACTTCATAGCTTTGAACAAACATTCCAAAAATAGCCATTGTTTCTAATGGAACTGAAGGTTCAACAATTGCCTTAGAATTAGTCTAATCTCTTCACTAATGTTTCCTCCTGAAAAATTACTTGTATTAACTCCTCCCTGAGTTGAAGTCTGTATTTGAGAGCTTGCAGTGGATGATAGTAAAGCAACATTTTGAGTAAAACCAGTTATGGGCATCATGGTCTGGTTAAATTCCCATCTCTTCATGTCCAACTCAAAAGATTTAAGCTTATTGATAATAACCATCAGCTTGTAATCTGTGAACCCTCTTTCTTGCTTCAGCATTCTCACTTGAAGGCTCCACTGAGGTGGGAGAGAGTCTAGTAGCTTGTTAACTTGTTCACTGTTGGAAAGTTTTTTGTCATATTTCTTTAAGGTGCTTGAAAATGTCAAGAAGCGAGTTGTGACATCTGTCAGACTCTCGTTCTTGTATCCTATAAAGGAATTGAATTCATTCTCTGCTTGAATGCTCTTATCCTTTACCAGTTCATCGTTACCATCACAGAATTCACATAGGGCATCGTAAAGGGACTTAGCATTTTTATGCTCCGCAAATCGATTGTAGATGTTTGGTGCCAGGCATAGAGTTAATGCACCAAAAGCTTTCTAGTCACAATCGATCAACTTTAGATCCTTTTCAGTGAAAGTAGACAGGTCCTTATTCGGAGAGACAACATCACCATTAGAGAAAATTGGTATGTGAGGACTAGAAATAATTGATTCCCACTGGTTGTGGCCAGTGTAGAAGAAGAAAGCTTTGAGACATCTCTTCCGATCTTTGGAATTATCCCCATTAATGAGTCTCGGTGGCCTATTGGGAACAACACTTTCAAGATCGGCAAGAGTGAGTGAGGTTAACTTTGACATGGTAGTTTCGCTGGGATTGATGTAATTTCGGCAAGAGAAGAAGCAATTTCATTGAAAATGCAGTAATTTCACTGAAGAAAGGTAAATTCGCAGACAAATTCGCTGAGAAAGCTAACTTCGCTAACAATTTCGGCAGCAGTTTTGCTTGCCGAATGTCACAAATAGCGTAGTTTCTCCGATAAGTTCGCATGAAACAAGCTTGAACATTCGTTCAAAATTACTTTCGGCAGCAATTTCGCTTGTTAAGCCCTCACAAGCACTGATGAACTTTTCTTTAAAGAGACTAGTTTTGCAGAACTATAGGAAACAATTTCAATTGAGATAACACTAGTGGTTTCGCATAAAGAACTTAGCAGTCTCGCTGAAAGAACACTAATTTTGCTGGACGAACCTTGAACCCTTTTTCAACACGAAATCAATCTGAAATCATCAAAAACTCAATGAATTTGAGATCTGATGATTAACAGAGCTTCCCCAACCAATGACCAGTAAAACTCAATCAATTTCTATGTCAAATACACACTATTTTGAACTAAAAATTAATGAAAACTTGATATTGAACTAAAACAACCAAAAACATAACAAATCATGAACACTAAAGCTCTGATACCATATTGTTGGTCCATTTGATCGTGTTATAATGCAAATGAATCGAAGAATTATTCAATATCAAACACACAAACTAAACAAGATGAACAATAAAGATTGAAAACAATAACAACTCATTCAATATAAGACAATGAAGATCATAACATTCAATAGCATCAAGGCACAATGATATTTCTGTGAATTTACTGCTTAGAAAAGGTAACTTGCAACAAGGATCAACGATTAGTGATGGGTTTTGTCACATGTAAAACATTTAGTTTAACCATTTAAACTATGAAAACGCAGCGGAAAAATGAGTTTAATATATGGTTTATAATCTGAAATATTTTGCCATATTAAACTACAAACAAAACCCAAGAATAAGGATCAAATGTATGTGAAATAATATGCTATCAAACAACACAAAACCAACCATAGGGTGTTAATAGAAAACAACCTTTCTTGGGCAAAAGTTGTGGATGAAAGAGGTAGATGATGATATTCTTGAATGTGTCTAGCCTTCAAAGGAGGAGGCCTCAAGAAGTGATACCCACAAGCTCTTCAAACACCTTCCTTGTTAGGATGCAACACCAAAGATAGCCTTTCTTTTGCTCCTCCAAAACCGAAAATAGCCAGCCCCTTTTCCAGCTTCTAAAAACCGAAAATCAGTCCCTTTTTCAGCTTCTAAAACCCGAAATTCAGCCCTTGTTTTGGAGGTTCTATTGCTTGTGTTGTAGAGAGAAAAAGTGTGAATGATGATTGAGTGTAAGAGTGGAAAACAACACTTTCAAAGACCAAGCTAAAAGCTGGTCCCAAGGCCACTTTGGGCGGCCGAAGGTTGTCACCAAAAATGGGTTCCCCCCCCCATTTTAGTTTTATATAAAATTACTCTCTTAACCCTTAACTTTATTAAATTAAAACCTTTTTTAATTTTATAACAATAACACACTTTTATTAGTTATTATTTAACCAACTTAAATAATGAAACAAATAATATCTCATGAACAAACTATCCATATAGTATTGTTGTATTACAAAGCAATGTTTTAGAAAACCCATTTTCTAAATTGGTGTCAATGTTTATTTGTATGATCTCATCAACAAATAAACATTTATTGGT
>BJCM01271577.1:0-14171 GCA_018326385.1 Flaveria bidentis | reverse complement strand
CATACATACATACATACATACATACATACATACATACATACATACCTACATACATACATACATACATACGTACATACATACATACATACGTACATGCGTATACGCATGCTTCATATGTACATGCGTGCATATGTACATGCGTGCATACGTACATGCGTGCATACGTACATGCGTGCATACGTACATGCGTGCATACGTACATGCGTGCATACGTACATGCGTGCATACGTACATGCGTGCATACGTACATGCGTGCATACGTACATGCGTGCATACGTACATGCGTGCATACGTACATGCGTGCATACGTACATGCGTGCATACGTACATGCGTGCATACGTACATGCGTACATACGTACATACGTACATACAGTCGCAAGCTCAATCACACGACTAAACTCAGCCACATGCTCAATCGCACGACTGAACTCAGTCATATGGTTTAATCACACGATTGAACCAGACTGATTTCAAAACAGTTTAATTTCAACTGTCTTCTGTTATGCACAAATTTAATGTATATGTGTCTTATGTTACAGAAACATAGCAAGTAGGTGGACTATCAACACCAAGCACAACATCTAGAATGCATATGTTGCACTGGTGCCTAACGATCTTTTCAGCTTCTCCAACAAGATATTCTCTTACTTGATAGGAACCTAGAGGCTAAAGGTAAGGAGGGTTTTTGCATGTACCCTCAGTTCTTACAACTTATTATTGATGAGAAGCTTCCGTCTTTGCCAAAGGAGAAAGAAGATGCCATGGTACTCGAGGTGACGGATGATACCACGTTGGGTAGGATGAAGGTATACCGGGGGAAGCAGGTGAAGCCCCCTATCAGGAGTCTGTTCGGGCACTTGCAAATGCTGATTATGTGGTGCCTTCTCACAAGAAGTGGCTTCATGATGAGAGTGACTCAGATGTTGAGCCAATTGAGCTACCCATTGATGATACAGACATCGATGACGACGACCATGGTGATGGTCAAGGCAGTGAGGCTCCTGGTGGATCCGAGCAGGCTCCAATCCACCCCGATTTTCAGGATGAAGATGATGAGTCAGATGAGGAGCCTCTCGTGAGGACAGTTGGGAGCAGAGTTATGGCCACCGAGAGAGGTAAAGAGGCGGTTGGTGGATGCCAGGCTAGGTTAAGGGGTGGTGCTACAGATGACACAAATCCTACTTACACCCCAGACCAGCCACTCGGCTTAGGGGGAGCCTCAATCTCCAAGGGTTCAAGGAAGAAAAGAATGGCCCAACCCTACGGGAAGAAGAGCAAGAGGCAGAGGATCACCCTAATGAGTACTCCCACCACCACTACCACAACTACCACCACAACCACACCTCCTATCTCGACCCCATAGCTACTACTACCACCACCACTCCACCTAATACTACACCTCCTACCACCACTACCACACATCCTACCAACACTACCACACCCCTTACCACCACTACCACAGTCACTCCACCACAACCCACACATATTCCAACTCCCATATTCACCACATCCACTACTAACACCACCACTCACCAAGTCGGTCCGTCCACTCATACTCCATTCACCGCTGGACCCTCCCTACCCCACATTAGGTAAGAGAAACAACTAGCCAACCTTAACCGTATTATTGTAAAGCTGTTGGCTGCTGATGAGCAAAGAGCTGCACAACTCAACCAGCTGATGGAGCTTAATGCTGCTCAGGCTGAGCAGATTACACAACTCTGTGAGCAGAATGCCCATTTGGTTTAGAGGATTGAAGAACTGGAGACAAAGAACAAGAAGATACTGCTCAAGCTTAAAAGATCCAAAAATGAGACTTTGAAGATAAAGGATGGTGATGGTGATGGTGATGATGATGATGAGAATGATGAACAGGATGAAGATGATAGTAAGGAGGATGTTGGAGAAGGTGGAACTAGTAAGTATGATCGAGAGGACGAGGATGACCACGAAGGTGATGCTGCTGCATCAGCCTCTCCTCGAGCTCAAGAGAGGCGGACCAAACGTAGCCATGATCTTGGAGCCTCATCCTCTGCTTCTCCTGTTGAAGAACCTACAATTCAAGATAAAAGTAATGACTAGATATTTTGTATTTAAAACTTTTGTACTTGAATTATGTATTACATTAATGTAATTATTGATCATTTATGTCTGTTTATGTCATAATATTTTATAAAATGATTTATGTGTGATGTGATTAATGTCTAATCAAGCACATACCAACTCCACAGCAGGATGAATACGATGTTGCTCCCCTTCAGCAAATCATGTCTCAATTCACCATGATTCTTGATTTGCAAGGGATTGTCAGAAGGTCGGTGAGCTACACTCCCGAAGAAGGAGAAATTATACATGATCTGACCGATGAGCAACTTGCTGAGATGTTCAAACTGAATTCTGACGAGCTTGTCAAAGATGCTCTATAGGTAGATGTTATCAATGATGATGAGCTGAAAGATGTTGATTAAATAGAGATAGAGGATGTCACTTCTGAACACTATCTAGAGTACACTAACCGTGAGGGAAATATGATACCCAACTTGGGTGATACTTTCGGCAGTGCTACATTTGAGAAACTAGATGAAATGGAGAAGGAAAAGGAAAAGGATGAAAACCAAGCCCAAGCCTCGTATGCAAATTTTGATATCAAGAAGGCTGAATGGGAAGCTTGTTTTTCTGAAATAAGAGCCTAGCGCACGACTCCAAAGCAAAATGCCTATAACAAACTCTACAAAGTCAAGAAACATCAGAAGATGTCAGGCAAAATCATTGCGTGTGCCTATTTTGAGGACTTAAACGTTTATGAAGTAAAAAGAGAGAAGGGGATCGATTACTTCAGATATCCTCATGATCTAACGACTGTTCCTAGTTTTGAGCTCAACCGACTGGCAAGCTTAGATTTGTTGTATGCAAATCGAAGGAAGATGTTAGGTTAGATTGATGTTGCATTGAAGAAAGAATACCACACCAGGTGGGTAAAATTTAGACCTCAACAACTGAAGAGGTACATCCATAGATCTGAAGTTGACCCTATATCTAGGAAGCCGAAAGTAGTACTAAAGTGGAGTCCTTGCGGGAAATGCCTCAGGACTTCACTCCACATTTCAAATGGTGGTACTATGACTGGAGGATAGGAGAAATGGTCATAGTTCTGAACTAAGAGGGCAGAATCGAAACTCTTAGGGTATTTGATCCTATGTGGCTTACCAACTTGTCAGCTGAAGATGTTTACACTCTATACAAGTGGCCATTGTTCTATGACACGCAGGATATTATACAAGCCCTCCAATTCCAAAATGTGATACGGCTCTGTTTTGCGTTTGAAATACACGCAGGAGTCACAAGTGAGGAGAAGTACAAGAAGTTTGAAGAGCATATGAAGAATGTCAGAAAATAGAGTAAACTAGGTCCAAGGGGGAGTTTGTTGATACATATGTCCGTAGTTTATGTGCTTAATGTAAAAGTCTTTCATGTCTTACACATATGTAATGAATGGGTTAAATGAAATATAATATGTGGTTGATGTTTATAATGTTTAATATTTCATAGTATTATTGTGTGTTAAAGTATAATGAACTTACTATATAGGTTTGAGGTTGCACTGCATAGTTCGTAGTCAATAATGATTGAGAAATATGTTCAAAATTAGTCGTATGAGTCTTCATGTGAATGGACCATGCTTATGGACCATACGCATGAATACATCATGCTAATGGACCCATCGCACGACTAAACCAGGAGACTGGATCAGTCACATTATCGAGATATAAGATTGACTCAATCGCACGACTGAACCTTCAGTCGTGCGTATGTATCAATCGCATGATTCAATCACACGACTAAACCATGCTAATGGTTTAGTCATATGATTGGAAACCCATAACCTATAAATACCACTTAATTCGTGGAAAAATGTAACACTTGAAGAACAATTTAAAACACTTGATACTCTTACGAAACCTAGCCATCTAGAACGTCCAAGGAAGTCTGTCCAACTTCATAGATCAATCCTGATCGATCTCTACTCATTCATAACATTTAGTTTCATTCTTATATTGATCGGGTAATTGTTCTCACTGATTGGATCACCAATCAAATAGGATTCCGCACTATTTGATTAAGTATAAACGCAGAATCTGTTAGTATTCCATACGTACACGGTCATAACAATGTACGTATGATGTGTGATCACATGCGATAGTAAAGAAAACGTATTAATAAATGAAATTTAATATAAAGTCTTATTAAAACTATAACTCACTCAGTAACACTGACTTTTATGTGTTTCCAGTTGGCAGGTAAAGGTTGTTGAAGATGGCACGGGGCGACTACTTGGCTCTTTTTAGATGACATTCTTTTGTTTAATGTTTTTGCATTGTAATGCGAACAAACGATATTTTGTAATCAATGTTGTATTAATTTGCAAAAGCAATTATAATGAAATGAAAATGTTATTTTTAATTTTTCCGCTGCAACGTTTTATTTAAGTTAATGTAATTATATGTTTTATGTGCGATAATTGGCCAGCTGTAAGCATCCCAGGAACGAGGCCTTACAACTTGCCATGTGTAGACATCCTCAATGCCATGATCTCTAATGACATGCCACCTTTTTGGATTTGTGGTGTATGTCCAGGATAGGATGGGTCTAACTGATGCTAGAGTAGCTGCTTGATTTGGAGATGATGGAGCATCCTCTGGTTGCACATCCACAGGATGTTCTGACTTATCATGAGGTTCAAAAAAGGATGTTTATTTCTTCTTCTTTGGCTTTGGTTTTGAAGCCATCCTTTTCTTTCTCTTTGTTCCTTTTATCTGAGAATACTAGCCTGCAACACCTGATTGATCTTCTTTGTCTTTCTCAGTTGGGTCTTCCTCTCTCACAGGTTCAGAAGGAGAGGGAGTCTAACCCTGCTGTGGATCAGAAGATGAAGCTTGATGAGATTTAGTTGGAGGTTCAGGTTGTGTTGTCTCAGGTTGTTCAACATTAACCTCCACTTTAGGTGGAGCTTGACTTGGAGGGGAGTGTAAGTCAATCAGATCTCCACTCTTGATCTTATACTTGTTTACCCTTATATGCACATCTATAGTGGATAGAGACATAGGGCCAAGTCTCCTTCTAGAGAATCCATACAACTTCAAGAAGCTCATCATCCTCTGCCTATCTATAGACTTCTTCATGCTCTTCTGGATGATGGCTCTTGACTTAGCAGCTTCTTCCCTTAGCTTCGTTTTAGTGGTCTTTCTTTCCTTGAATATCTCAAGTTCAAGTTGTTTGAGATATTCAAACTCAACATAGTCATAGGATAAGGGAAGAAGTGCATCTGCCTGATAGAGGCTTGTGGCACTCAAGTAGTTGATCATTTTGATCCGGTCTTCTTCTCTGTCTACCTGAGGTTCTTGTTGAACCACATCCTCATGTGCAGGACTTTCTTGAACTGGGGAGAGAGTAGGCACATGCTTATATAATCTTTTCTTTCTTCTTTCTTCTTACATTTGTACCAGTAGCTCTGCATCTTCTACCTCTTTCTTCTCGCTTGACCTTTCCATGTCAACTAGTTCATTCAATTCCTCTAAGGGGAGAGAAATGACATTGTCAATGTCATAGTTCCTGGTCTGCAAGTAATTGATCCTGACTACCCTCAACTCATCATCCTGAGTGTTTGGTCTGGGGGCAGTTTGGATAGAAGAGGAACTTTCTCCCCTCAACTTCCTTTTCCTCTCTCTCTCCTCCTCCTCAATCTCCTCAGATGTTATCTTTCTATTCCCTTTGTCACTCATAGACATTTGTGAATCAAGGTGGAGAGAGCTTTGGCCTTTATTGCTTGATGTAGCTTCTAAGCTTTGGCCAGAGAGAGGTTAAGAAGCACCTTCACCAGCAGGTGTCTCAAAAAAGGTATGAATCTCTGCAGCAGTTGATGATGATGAAACAGGGCTATCAGGTTCTACCACTGGGCCTTTAGTCAAGGTTTCCCCTATGAAACTAATCTTATGGTCTGCCTCAACATCCAATTGACCGATGGCATTGCCTAATTGCCTTAGTCTCCTTCTAAAGCTGAACTCTGTAGTGATCCTGTCTTGGATTCTTTGAGCCAGCTTGTCAGCTTGTTTTGATTTGATTTGATTGACAAGTGGCATGTTGACTAGATCCAGACGTTCATATGAGTTCAAGGTCTGAAAGTTGAAGACCTCTTGCTACCCTTGAACTCTAAGAATCACGAGGGCTCTTCTGTTGCTGTTATACCTCCACCTAATGATGTGATTTGAAGTTGGTGGAGATGACATAGCCCTTGGTATTCCTTCCTCAAACATACTCTGTATGTAGGAGTCTATAGAGTCCACATCAATGTGAACTTGGGGAGGTTGCTGAATGTGCACAATTGCAAGTGAGGATGGTGAGTCCTCAATGTCCACACTCTATGAAGAACTCCCAGGTTTCTGTGACTGTAATGACTTCCTCCCCCTTTTTGATAGCATCACCCACTTGCATAGGTGAGCTAGGAGTTAGGTCAATCACACTCACAGGTTCTTATGTTCCTGGTTGAGCTACTCTTAAAGGTCTCCCAGCTAGTTTGTCCTTGAGATAAGAAATCTCAAGTTGTTGATCACTATCCCTGTTTTGCAAGGTAGTCACTTGAGATTCAAGATGACTAACCTTAGAGACTAAATAGGTGCATGTTTGTGATAGTTTTTGCACCTTTAGTCTCAAATTCCCCTTATCATCATCAGAAGAATCATTAGGGGATGAGAGAATTGGACCAAAGTCCTCATTCTCACCACCAGCTTCAGGTTCTTAGCTGCTAGATTCCTCTATTCATTAGTAGCCTCAGTTGAGGTACAATGGGCAGAGTTGCCATGGTTGAGGTCTTAATGATGGAATCACTTGCAAAAGTGAGAGCCTCTTCCATATGGACATCCTGAACAGGTTCAGATGTGTCCACCTCATTAATGGGTGACTGATGTGGGCTAGAAGTAGGAGACTCAGGAGCACTCATCTCTCTTTGAGTAGAGGAAAAGAAGAGAGAATCATGGTACTCATTGAAACCTAAATCTTCATCAGTATAGAAGTCAAGGTTGGGAATTGGTTGGTTTTAGTCCAAAGGATAGGGGTGGTAATTGTCCCCTGAAGGTTGATCACTTGAGTGTTGAGACTCAAAGTGATGACTTAAGGAATTTGGGCTTATGAGCTCATCAAACTAAGCATGAGGAACCTCAACATTGATCATTGAAGGAAGGGGAGTGGTCTACTACTCAGGAGAAGTGGGTGCTCCAGTGTCCACTTCTTCCTGTGTGGGTGAGTATATAGGGGCCTGCACAGACTAAATAGTTTGAGTAGGTGTTCGTTTGTGTTTTCTTTGGTAGGTGAGGGTGATTTGTGGTGGTTGAGGTGGTTGGGATGTAGAAGGTGTGGGTTCAACACTAGCTGGTGCTGCTAGGTTGTCACCTTGAGTAATGAGCTCTAACATTTTTTCGGACAAGGGCTATTTCTACCCCAAAGAAGCCAACCGTGGGCTTTCTCAATATTTTACAGATGCCGGGCTTCATCTGTCCCAATTTAAGAGTATTACCTGTTCCCCTTAACTATGAGCCCAGTTCACAGTTAAGAATGTATTGAACATATCTAGGGAACATGTAGTACTCTAAGGAATCCAAGTTTGAAGCAGATTAGTGTAAACAAACAGAGAGTACCTGAACTTGACTCCCTGAACCATCCCATGAACAATGAAGGAGAGATTTTCAGGAATCTAGTCCCATCCATCCTGCTTGTTTGATAAGCTATGGATAACCACATGGAGCAGGAATTTCCATTGGGTTGTGATCTTCCCTTTCCTGAAGGTCTTGACAGAGAAGTCTCCCTCATAGCCCATCTGTACGAAGGATTGGTTAACAACTTCTTTAGGGATGAACACCTCACCTTCTTCATCATCCAGCTGAAGATGCATGTTGATGATGGCCGGAGTGATGAAGACTGTTCTTCCCAGCATTGTGGCAGACAGTTCCTTCTCCCCATCCATGACGACCTATAGGCAGGTCTTCCAAAATTCTAGCAGTTGATCCTCATAAAGTGTAAGATCAATGGTTAGGGATGTGAAGTAGTTTGACAGAGCTAAGAAACAAGAAACCTTTGTGAAATGTGGATCTTTCTCAGAGTGTAACAGAGCAACCTGGTTGTGTTGCCTGTGTAACAGCATGGAAAAGTTCGGGTTATTTCTGGGATGAAGGTTGGCCATTTTGAGAGAGCTTAAGGATGAAGAAAGATGAAAGAAAGTAATTTCAGAGAGAAATTTGGGGTTTTAGGTCTGGAGATGGAAAGCAAGAGAGGCCATCAGACAAGCAAACCCCTGAGTCTTCCTGCTAGCAACGCTTTGATGGTTGCTGAAAGCTCAGGACCCACACAACCTCAGCACTACCTGACTTACAACCAGCAGCCGTCCTGTTCATCTGGAACATACATTACCTTTCCTGAGACTCCAAGGTCTCAACAGACTTAGCATAGTTCCTTTTAGGACAACTGTGCCTTTGTCTCAGGAGGTGGACACTCTAGTGATTTTTAGTACTGCTTTGATGATCTAGAGTGCATCAGTCCAGATGAAGTAGAATATGCGGACATTGTCCAACAAATGGCTATTTTAACCCACAGAACAAAGAAGTTCTTCAAGAGAACTGGAAGGCAGTTTCCCCAGAACCCAATCAACAACAAATTGGGGTTCGATAAAACCTAAGACAAATGTTACCACTGTAACCAACTTAGTAATTTTTCAAGAGAATGCAAAGCTCCCAAGTCGAATCCGGGAACCCCACAGGCCTCCACACATCCCTGTACATCAAAGCCCTCTAGAAATTCGATTGAGACAGCTGCAATGGCTCAAGAAGTTAACTGGAGCTTCATGGTATAGGATATGACTCCTACTCAAGCACTCATGGCTGGAACATATGATAACAAGGTATATGAACATCTCTGTACTCATGCTTGTATTGCTAAGGTTAAACTATATCCGGACTACAATATGGAAATTAAATATGATATTGAGTCCTTAAATATCTTAAAATCTGATTTTAAAAGGGCTGAATCTGACTATCAAAGGAAAATTGAAGAGTTGGAGAAAACTGTGTCCTTATTAAAACATGAACACACAAACTACAAGACTCAAATAAAGGATTTAATATCCAAATTATTTGAGGCTCAAGCCCAGCTTGTCATTGCTGAGGCTCAAGCCAAGAAGTATGCTATCTCTGAGAAAAACTTCCAAGCTATTATTGCATCATCCACCAATTCCAAAATTTGTTATCAAATCAAAAAAGGGTTGGGGACCAATGAAATTGCTCCACCAAATTCTTATGAGTCCATAAGACAACCTAGATATGGTACTGAAGAGCAAGAGGTCCTATCAGCTGACCTATCTTCACATGAGTTGAAGAATGATGTAATAATAGAGGCCACCACAGGGAAGGAACATGTAAATCAACCTACCTCTCCCAGTAAAGATCAAATCCTATCCACCAAAGCCAGAAGAAGCAGAGCTAAAGCTGCAAGAAGAACTGCCAAGAAAGTGGCTGATTCCAAGCTGATGATTGACCCAAAACAAAAGGGTGTATTCATCTCAGCTGGATTCCAAGTCGTAGGTAATTCTAACCCAAGAAAGGAGTTTAGTACTAGCACTCCTGTCCTACCAAAGGTTCATAAGTTAAAAGGAAAGATTGCTGATGAAGATAAAAAACACAAGAAACAACAATCCTCAAGTTCCCAAAAGACTAACATTGCATGCATAATGTGTGGTCTGCAAAACCACATGGCTAAAGATTGTTACTACAATCCTGCTAGCACACATTATGCAAATAATGTTAGAAAGGAAGGAGTCAGGGAAGGTTTCTCATTTGGACCTTATCAAATGTTTCAAGTGATGAAAAAGGGAAAGCTGGTTTCCAAAGCCAGGTTGCTTTCTTCCGAAGGCAAAATAGCTTCGGAAGCTAAAACTGTTAAAAAGGAAAAGAACTAAAGACCTCCCTTGAAACTACCCCAAAAGAAGATTGCTTCGAAAGAAAAGGTGGTGAAGGGTTCATCCGAAAAGAAAGAAGCTTTGGAAGAATGCCATGCTGCAAAAGCCTCAAAAGGCTCATCCTCTTTGATCAATCAAAGGATGGATTGGAAGATCAAGAAGGATGCTTCAGCCCAAACCACTTCTTCAAAGACATCCATTGAACCCCCATGTTTAACTTTTGGTTAAATTATGTCACTATCATTGGAAGAACCCAAGACCTACAAGGATTGGATTTCCAATCAAAACTAATAATCTCATCTTATGTGCAGGGACATCCATATGACAAGAATAACAATATTTGGATTGAGGGTAGTGGATGCTCCAGACACATGACAGGGAACATATCTCTCCTTCAACAATTTCAACATTATGATGGAGGTCCTGTCTAGTTTGGAGGTGAGGCCGGAGGATATATTTCTGGCAAAGGAAGTATATCCAATGGAAAGTTAAAGGTTGACAAAGTTCACTTTGTCAAACAGTTTGAACACAATCTGTTAAGTGTTTCGTAGTTCTGTGATAAAAAATATCAAATGCTTTTCATAGAACATGAGTGCATTATTCTCAAACCAGGGATGACAATTCCTCCGGAATTGGTGCTTCTTAGATCTCCCAGGAAAGGGGATATGTACAAGCTAGATATGAACAATGCTTCCCCAATGGGTGAAGTATCATGCTTTCTTTCCAAAGCTAATAATGATGAGTCAACACTTTGGCATAAAAGTATGTGTCATGTAAATTTTAAGACAATGAATAAATTGGCTAAAAATAACTTGGTACATGGTTTGCCTAAAAAGTATGTGTTGCATGCCTGAAAGGGAAGCATCATAGGACATCTCACAAATCCAAAAGTGTTAACTCCATCACCTCTCCATTACACTTATTGCACATGGATCTTTTTGGTCCCACAAGTATAATGAGCATTGGAAGGAAATCATATTTCCTTATGATCGTTGATGATTTTACAAGATTTACATGGGTATTCTTTTTAAGAATTAATGATGAAACTGCTAAAACACTAAAATCTTTTATTCTTAATATAGAAAATCAAATTGATCACAAGGTTAAAATAAATAGAAGTGATCAAGGGACTGAGTTTAAAAACTTCGTTTTTTACTCATTCTATAACTCAAAAGGGATTGCCAGACAATACAGTGCTCCAAGGACTCCTCAACAAAATGGTGTTGCTGAGAGGAGGAATAGGACACTTATTGAGGCAGCTCGAACTATGTTAGTTGATTCCAAACTACCTCTAACATTCTGGGCATAGGCATTCAACACTGCATGCTATGTGCAGAACAGGGTTCTTGTAGTTAATCTACATGGAAAAACCCCTTATGAATTATGGAACAAGAGGCCACCTTTCATTGGCTTTCTAAGGTCCTTTGGCAGCATGTGTACCATACTTAACACAAAGGACAATTTGGCAAAATTTGCTGAAAAAAGTCGAATGATGCTATCTATTTTGGATACTCTTTTAGCTCTAAAGCTTATAGAGTATACAACATAAAGAATCAACAATTTAAGGAATCAGCCAACATAGTTGTTAATGAGCACACTTCTTGTGTTAGGTGGAATGGACCTGATCATATCTTTGATTTAGAATTGTTTTCAAACTATTCTAAACCATCTTGTGAGAGTGTTTCAGTTGGAACATGTGCTCAAAATGATGCTGATGTTGATTAACTATTTGGGCTACCCATACCTCTTCCAAGTTCTCCAAGAGCTGCCACAATTCAAGCTTCCACTATTTGCAGATTTGACAATGTCACCATCTCAAGGAGTAGTGGAGCTTCAATCAGTGAATCACCTGTTGTTCCTCAAAGTTCATCAGGTGACCCTGCACAACACCAAGCTAATGGAAGTAGCATTTTGAAGGAACAGACAACTGTTAATGGTACTTCATAGCCAACAAATGATGATGTTTCTCTTTCATTCAATCATTCCTCATTGAATGAACTTGAAACAACAACCGGACAAAGTGTTCTAGCACCTGAGCAAATATGTCCAAACTGGATCTATCTTTCTAGCTAGAAGTAATTCCTCATCTAAGGATCCACAACACTCATGCAACTGAGAACATCATAGGGGATGTCTCTAAAGGTGTGAGAGCAAGAGGACAGATTCATAATGGGAATGTTTTCCAATACTCATGCTCCTATCTTAGATGGAACCCAAGAAGGTAGAAGATGCCTTGAAAGATAGTAGCTAGGTTGAGTCGATGCAAGAGGAGCAACTTCAATTCAAAAGACAAAAGGTTTGGAACCTATGTCCGCTACTATCTGGTCGAGTACCTATAGGCACCAAACGGGTTTTTAGAAACAAGAGAGATGATAGAGGCTTGATTATCAAGAACAAGGCAAGACTGGTGGTTCTAGGATACACCCAAGAGGAAGGAATTGATTAAACTGATGTCTTTGCACCTGTTTCAAGACTTGAGGCAATTAGGATCTTCCTTGCTTATGCTGCATCCAAGAATTTCACTGTCTACTAACTTGATGTCAAGTGTGCCTTTCCATATAAGGATATAGATAGGGAAGTCTACGTGTGCTAGCCTCTAGGATTTGAAGACCCACAACACCCCAACTATGTGTGTAAATTGGATAAAGCTCTATTTGGACTACACTAAGCACCTAGGCTGTGGTATGAGACTTTGTCTCAGTTTCTTCTGAAGAATGGTTACACTAGAGGTACCATTGATAAGACTCTCTTTATAAGGAAGTCTGGAAAGGATATTTTTCTTGTGTAAGTCTATGTTGATGAGATCATATTTGGTTTTTCAAATGACCAAATGTGTAAAGACTTTGAACTCATTATGAAGAAGAAGTTTGAGATGAGTTTCATGGGAAAAATGGACTTTTTCCTTGGAATTCAGGTGAAAGAAATGAAGGAAGGGTTCTTCATCAATCAATCTAAGTATGTCAATGACATCTTAGAAAGATTTGAAAAGAAAGATTCCAAGCTAGCAAAGACACCCATACCCAGAAACCATAATCTATGCATTGATTCTGAGGGGGAGGATACTGAGCAACATCAGTATAGGGCATTATTAGTTCTCTAATGTATCTCACAGCTAGTAGACCTGATATCATGTTTGCAACTTGCATTTGTGCAAGATATTAGGTTGCTCCATAGGTGTCTCACCTACGTGTTGCCAAGAGAATCCTTAGATACCTCAAAGGAGCACCTAAACTAGGTCTCTGGTATCATAGGAACAATGATTTTAATCTTTATGGATACTCTGACAGTGACTATGGTGGCTGTAACATTGACAAGAAATCAACATTAGGAGGATGTCAATTTCTTGGTGGAAGGATCATCTCATGGCAATGCAAGAAACAATCCTGTGTCTCTACTTCAAATGCTGAAGCTGAATACATTGCTGCTGCAAGTTGTTGTGCTCAGCTGATGTGGATTCAGAATCAGATGTTAGACTATGGATTCAACTTTATGAGCACTCCTATCCATATTGACAAAAACAGTTCTATCTCTATCACTAAAAATCCTATGAAGCACTCTAAGACAAAGCATATTGATATCAGGTATCATTTTATTAGAGATATTCATGGGAAAAATCTAATCAAGTAATCAAAGTTGATTCAAATGGAAAATATGTTGATCTGTTCACCAAAGATTTTGATGAACAGAGAAATAAATATCTCACTACAACTATTGGGATGATAAATATTGATTAGTTCACCACTTTTGAAAACCTTTTTGAAAATAAATCGTCTTATGTCAATACAATCTAAGCCATATTACAAAAGGTCTCTCTCTGAAATTTTCTCTAAGTATAAATTCTTCCGAAGAGGAATTAACCCTCGGAAGATATTTTACATATCTTCCGAAGCAAAATTCCTCCAAGGATAATATTCTTTTCGGAATATTTTTTGGTCTGTGTTGGGGATCGACGATCTGGTTTGAACAATTAGGTTATAATATGCAGCGGAATCGTACAAAAATTAGACGAAATCTAAGCAAGAATACTAAGAATATTCAATCAAACAGTGACGGCTATAAAGAGTGAGTTTTCGGCAAAGATACTGTATCAATTTACTCGCAAGCTTCGGCGGCTACAAATTAGGTCAAACATTCCTTTTATAGAGGAATGTGACTTCAGCAGATGTCTCCTGA
>BJCM01271576.1:0-13209 GCA_018326385.1 Flaveria bidentis | reverse complement strand
GTATGTGCATGTTGATAGCGTTGACTTTAATTTTTGTGGTCAAGCAATGACACTTTTACTAATGTTACCGCATCATCAGTCACACGACAGGACCAGGCGCTCGACTCAACACTCCATTCGTACGAATCAGCTTCATTGGCACGATTGAACCTCCATTCGTATGACTGGCATTCAGTCGTACCACACAACACCCAGTCACACGACTTAACCTCCATACGCACGAATCAACCTTCATTTGTACGAATCAGCTTCATTCGTACGACTGAACCTTCATTCGTACGATTGGCCTTCAGTCGTGCGACTCACGCACAATCGCACACAATTTCATCCACATTGACTCAATCGCACACACACATTCAGTCGCATACACATAGTCGTACACACATTCAATCGCATACACACAGTCGCACGATAGGCTCAGACGCATGGCTCAGTCGCACCACTCATCCAGTCGCACGGCTCAGTCGCATGGATAGACCCAGTCGTGAAGAACAGCAGAATCACGACTGCCGAGTGCAGAGCAGCCTCCGGCCGCTCCGTGCATGGGTTTTACACCTCAAGGACTTCCAGAATCAATATTCTAACATGTATAAACAAGAAGCACACTAAAAAATGCAACACACGAGCCCACACGACCTCATGTGCTCGGGTTGGACCTGAACACCTGAAACCCTAAAACGCAGAAGTAAAACGAGCAAGGAAAGGACGACCAAGGTCGTCTACCTGCTAGAAACAAGTAGTCTCAGCTGTAGCCGAGGTTTCGCCGGTGAAAACGCAAGAAACGGACGGTTCTCGGTGCTAGGAAGGTGGAGAAAGAGAAGAAGAAGAAGATGAAGGTGAAATGAGTGGCTAGGGCTGGTAAGGGGTATTTATACCCAGCCCTAGTTTCACAAAATGCCACATTTAGTCCCCGTACTTAGCCTTCGAGTTCCCAAATTTGTTTCGGTTGAAAACGACATTAATTAGGCTCGTTATATTAATGACAAAAATGTAATTAATGGTATTTGTAACTAAAAAAATGGTTTTATTTATAACAATAAATTTATATAAAAATGGTGTATTTCATGATGACGGTGGTGATATGTGTAAAGGTTTAAGTGGCAGCAATGCATCGACAAGAGCACAAATGTGGAAGGTAACAAAGCAAGCAAGTATGATATCCACACAGATAGTTCATAAAGATGAGAAATGACCGACTAACGAAAATATAACGGAACACGTCAATAGACGGACCTTCGGTGACGGATGTCACAACCTTCACCATCTTGTTGTTTGGAGTGAAACAACCACGTCCAATCCTCATCCCATTCCAGATCTTATCATTCCCACTCGTCTTCTTCACCTCCACCATAGTCTCCTCTTGCTCATCATAAAATCGACCCGCTAAATCCACCACCGATCGAAAGGTACCTGGCTGAGCAGCAATCAGGTGCCTGCGAATATCAATCCACAGTCCCTGAATGTACCTCTTGATCTTCCTTGACACCGACGTCACCTGATCCGGCATCAGCCTTGCCATCTCTTTGAATTTAGTGGTGTACTGCTGGTGGGTCATGGTTCCCGCTTCAAGTTGCAAGAACTCCCTCTCGATTTTATCGAGTTCCCTGTGAGGATAGAATTCCTCGACCACCAATTTCTTCATTTCACTCCACCTCATCCTTTCGATTGCCCTGGTACGCTCAGCTTGGACTATATTGTCCCATCATCACAACGTTGAATCAACGAAAGAGTGAGTCGTGAACTTCACCTTCTGGTCCTCACGACACTCACTGATTTCCAAAATTGCCTCCATCTCCCTCACCCAGTGGTGAGCGGCAGCAGCATTGCCATTGCCATCAAAAGTCGGGGGTTTACACCTTTGGAACGCCCCATAACTGCACCCTCTGGTCGCTATACATCATCCTCCTGATCAGACAACACAGTCTCAGGCTCTGGTTGTTCCTCCTCCCTTTTGCTTCCCCTGCCCGTTGATCCCTTTCTATTCTTCTTCTCCTTCCTCTCCTCGCTTCTCACAGCCTTGATGACTTCAGTCACCACAGATGGTAAGACTGTCTGCATGACCTGGTGTACTTCATCAGCAATCGCCTCCCTAGCTGAGGCATTCAAGCTAGCATTCTCATTCTCTTCACTCTGGCCATGAACCTCAGGGTTCTCATGGGTCGTCTCAGGAGCCTTTGCACTACTCCTAGTCACACGTGGACGGCCTCTGCCTCTAGGAGTCTTGGAAGATTTCCGTCCAGCCATCCTCTAACACACTATAAGATTCAAACACTAACGCGATCATTCAAGGTAATAACTCAGTTTATGTCAAGTGTAGTAAGTTCCTAATTACAGTGGCCAGTTGTGATTAGCCACTTACTTTACTCTTCATACCCCAAGCATTTCCTATCCTGACTTAATCAGTATCCAAACCTACTAAAGGCATATAAATCATATAGCATGCACACATAATACCGGTTAACATTAAGAAAGATACCTGATGGCACGTAACTACTCGGGCTGACATCCCTCCAATTGTCCCATTTTCAGTTTAAGTTTAGGTTTTAAAATTTTATTTAAACCTATTCTCTTAAACTTTGGCTCTGATACCAACTTGTAAGACCCCGTTCCTGGAGACCTCATAGTTGGTCATTCACAGCATTAAATGCATTAAACATTATAAATTTAGTAGCTTAAGTAGCGGAATTATTTTAACAAAAACCATTCATTTTATTAAAACACTATTGTTGAGCAATACACTATTGTTGAACCTATTACAAAAGAATTGTTTAATTGCATTACAAAACAACAGCAATAACAATCATGAATGGATGTCAGTCTTTCCCTGCCGAGTAGCTTCACCCTTGTGCCACCCTCAGCGATGATTACCTGCAACTGAAAATGTATAAAAGTCAGCGTTGCTAAGTGAGTTCTAGTTTTAAAAGTAATAAAATACTTTCTGTAAGGTATACATATGAAAATACTCTTTTTATGAAAACTTCATCTCTTTATATGTGAGCACGCATTAACTATACAATCAAGTAATGTTTTTTCTCTTTACTGTATGCCTTGTTTACTCTGTACTCTTTTATCTTTATCTTTCACTGTCTATGTGGACCAATGAGCAATACCCTAAACTATGTGCGCGGGGGAAATGGTGTTCGGCCCTCTATTCTCATAAGGGGCTCTAAATACTGTATACAAGGCTAACCCAAACACCTAGGGTACGCAACAAAGGTCTGCCAATCTCAATTGACTGGCCCTGTGTGCATCATAGGGTAGCTAACCCGCATCACAGTTGAGCTAACGACCTCATGGTCGTGCACATCCTATAAGCTTGCAAGACTTGTTAACATTTTAAATTAGGTTCCACTTCTCTTCTTCATTGTTCTTTCACTTTATTATTAGTAATACTTTACGTTACGATAATAAACACACCACATAAAGTCACATACTAATAGTAATAATAATCTTAATAATAATAATGATAAAGAACAATCATAAAGCAATCATTATAATGCATGAAACCTAACATTAATAAGCCCTAGTCAAATCTCGATCAAAATCCTAAAAGCACAGACTCCCAAAAATTCTGCAATAAATTCTAAAGTGTTTAGGCGCTTTGACACTATTTGGGTGCATGGGCCCTGTTTGGGCGTTTTATCACTATGTAGGCGCATCAGCCAACACTTAACCCTTTCAACACTTAGGCGCATGAGCTATTTCAGGTGCATGGATACTATTCGGGCGTATGGAAGCGCATGGGCCATTCGGACGTATGGGTACTATTTGGGCGCATGAGTTACACTTAATTGTCTGACTAATATTCTAGGCGCATGAGGGCACTGTTCAGGCGCATGAGTTACACTTAAACATTTCTAAGGCAATTCCAGCCGCATGAGCCTTATTTAGGCGCATGAACCTTCTGTTCAGCATGTTTCTAGGATATTTCCGAACCCAAACATCAAGCCTAATTGTTCTAAGCTTACCAAGGCTATTCTAAGCATGAACAACTTAATAACACCTAAGGAACAACATCAAACATGCATAATACATACGGGTATACATACATAAACATTGTAAAATCGTTTTAATACATTTTCAGCCCCAAGAAGAGTTTAAAACAAGTAAAATCGGGGACTAGAAACTCACCTGGTGCAATTTTGGGTGTATCTTCCTTCTAACCGTATGCACATAAGAACACCTAAGAACACACCAAACACACACAAACACACACACAAACACATAAGCACATAAGCATATAACCGAGACAAAAGCCAACACAAACACTTAAAACTTCGAATTCTTACCTTGAATTCAATCTTCTTCTTCTTCAACCGAGAGTTCTTTTCTGCTCTCTCTCTCTAACCCGAAATGAAAAGGTGATGGGAAGTGAGGGTGGGCGGCCATGCCCACCTTTACACCAACTTCTTTGTACTTTTATCCCCTTTTTACATTTTTAACCCCTCAACTTGGGTTTATTGATGTTTCTTTCTTTTATTCTTCATTTCTTATTCTCCTTTTTAAAGAATAACTAGGTGTTACATGAGGGGAAGCTCATCTTCATAAGTTCCACACCTAGGAGATCTTACAGACAAGACTGTGTGTGGAGGAGCTATCTCACAGGAACTCAGTCCCTACTTATTCTGATAACAAACTTTTGAATGCAAGGATGAGGATGTCATGTTCTTGAAGGTCTCTTCTTCAAGAACATATTTTTTTGCTCTGGCTTTGCTGATCACAAGCTCAGTCTGGCATTCAGTCAACTTGATTATGAGATCCTTGATCTGAGTCCTATAGTTAGTGTGCTCATTTTTAAGAACTGAAATGGTTTTCTCTAAGTCCTCTATCTTTATCTTATAATCATTTTCAGCCTTTTTGAAATCAGATTTTAAGATATTCAAGGACTCAAGATCAGATCTCATCTCTAAGTTGTAGGACCTGTATCTATTAACTTTAGCAATGTATTTAGGAGTGAAAAGATGTTCCAATACCTTGGCTTTATCGTGGTCAGCCATGAGTGCCTAATTTGGAGATGCATCTTCCACCTGAAAGCTCTAGTCAAAGCCTCCTTCTTCAACAACAACTGCGGCTTGCTTCTTTGGCTTCTTATTCTAGGGAGCTCTCTTAGTGTAGTTTGGTTTGGCTTGAGTCCGGCCACCATTTGTTCTTGGTGCCTTGCACAGTCTAGTAAAGTGTCCCATCTGATTACATTTATAACACTTTACCTTGCCTTTATCCAGCACAAACTTTCCACTGGCTGCATTGCTAGGAAACTTCCTCCATGTCCTCTTGTAGAACTTCTTGGCTCTGTGTGTAAGAAAATCCATTTGCTGAACTATCTCTATATATTCCAGATCATCTGGATGGATATAGTCCAAGTCTTTAAGGGTGAAGAGAAAGTTTCCTATGGATTTATCAGTAGAAACAAAGGCATGAGAAGAACTTGTCTCTAGGAATGGACTTCCTTGAGTGTAGCTTTCTCTTGGAATCTCTGGGAAGGTGATGAATGGATCCTTTTGTGAGTTGTCAGGGTAGCATATAAAATAATGTTGAGGTTTTATGATTTCCCTTTCAGTCATATGAAGGGCTGAACCCATTTGATTGTTAGAGTTACCAAATGTGTTTTGTGTGTTCATCTCCATCTAGTATCCACTGAGAATACCATACAACTCAGTCAGAGTAAGAGTCTTAAGGTTCTCAGTCCTCTTGATAACAACACAGTAATGTGTCCATTGTCAAGGAAGATATGACATGAACTTCCTCACAATGTCTCTGTTCTCAAGAGTTACTCCAACATCCATTAGAGTATCCATAATCTCAACATACCTGAAGTATTGTTGAGTCATGGTTTCACCTATTTTAAAGGTGAAGTTTTCAAACTGCTGCTTGAGGAGATCTTTCTTGTTCTCATTGGCTTCAGTGGATCCTTCATACATAAGCTTTAGTGCTTCCCATAGTTGCTTGGCAGTCTTACACTTCTTGAAGCCTCTGTAGATGGAGTTTGGAAGAGCAGTTTGAAGGGTTGTCATGGCTTTTTGATCAATCTCTTCTCATCCTGTCTTCATCAAAGAAATCAGTCACAACCTTTGGAATCATACCACCACCACTAGTAGATGAGGTGCTTGGTATGTAAGGTCCTTCAACAACAGAGTCCCACATCCTGGAGTCTTGAGACTTGATAAAGCCTTCCATTCTTTGACACCAAGTATCAAAGTCTTCAGGAGAGATCAGTGGAGACTTTGTCATAGTTCCAATTTCCATATCAGCCTCAGTGATAGATGCCATTTGAGTTGTTAAGTGTTTTATGTGTATGAGGGATCTTAAGATGGCGAGATCTTATATCAAGAGCTTTTTAGGCTCTGATACCAAATGCAAGACCGTTAGAAGGGGGTTATGCATTTTTACAACACAACAACACAATTGTGGAGAGTTAGAACACTTAATAGATCAAATAGAGAACTGGTTTAACTAAAGTAAGAGATGCTAAGAACACAAGTAAGTAAGATACAGAACAAGATAACAAACAACACAAGTCTTTGGTTTTCAAGAATGTTGTATATTACTTCTCAAATTCTATTACAAAGTGTTACAAAAACATTATGGAAAATTACAAGTACTTGAGATATATATACTACGTCTTATAGTCGACCATACTTTGAAAGCCAGTTGGATACATAAGACTAGACAACAAAAATCAAATGTAGAATCAAAAGGCAGATTGCCTTTTGACTTGTGATTATGACATGCCATAGCTCACACCCTAATATATTACAAAAAAGGATAAAGTACATAAATTAGAAAGATCGGACTCAAGACCTCAATGTATAGTTTACCAAAAGCATGGACCTTTTCACCAACTTGTGAAAGTTGGTGAACCAAACAGAGTTGCAGTGGAAAGGTGGTCCAGCTTTATGAAAAGTACATCAGATAATAGCATGTACAAAAAAGTATTCGGAAGAAATCTTGTCTTCATAAGCTAGCTTCAAAAGACTTTGTCTTTGAAGCTTCGAAAGACTTCATATTTGGCTTCGGAAGATATTGGTCTTGGCTTTGGGAGATTTTACACTTAGAATATTTCTCACATAAGATGTAAAACTTCCGAAGCATTTCTACTTCAGTACTTTAGTGCATGCATGCAGAGAGACTTTGGATGCTATGAATGTTTTGACTGCATCAGACTTAGTGGAATCCTTACAGTTAACCCTCATACATTAGCTTCAATGCATCCCACAACTGTTTAGCTGTTTTGCACTTCTTGAAGCCTCTGTATATGGAGTTTGGAAGAGTAGTTTGAAGGGTTGTTATGGAATTCTGATCAATCTCAACTTTCTTCCTTTATTCATCAAAATAATCAGCCACAGCCTTTGGAATCATACCACCTCCAGCAACAGCTGAAGAGGTGGTTGGTATGTAAGGTCCTAAGACAATAGATTCCTATATCCTGGAGTCTTGTGACTTGATAAACTCTTCCATTTGTTGGCACCAAGTGTTAAAGTCTTCAAGAGTAATAGTGGGGACTTTGTCATGGTTCCTGTTTTCATATCAGCTTTAGTGATAACTGCCATTTGAGATGTTAAGTGTTTTTTGTATGTGAGGGATCTTAAGATGGTGAGATCTTACAATCAAGATCCTGAAATGTTCTGATACTAATTACAAGACCATTTAAGAGGGGTTTGGTCACTTACAACACAACACACAATAAGGAGAGTGATGTTTAGAACACTTAACAAATCAAATATGGAACTGATAACTTACAAGAATGATACTTAAAACACGATTAAAGTATGAGACATAACAAAGAACAAACACAAGTAATTGGTTTTCAAGAATGTTGTATATTGCTCTCAAGTTCTTTTACAAGTGTTAAGCATATTTCTAAAGTTACAAAAACCTAAGATACTTATACTACATCCTACAGCCGGCCATGCTTTGAAGGCTAACTAGAAACATTTGAACTAGACAACAAAATCAAATGTAGAGTCAAAAGGCAGATTGCCTTTTGACTAGTGACTATGACATGCTATAGCTTACATCCTAATATATTACAAAAGGATAAAAATACATAAAATAGAAAGCACAAACTCAAGACCTCAATGTATAGTTTGCCAAAAAGGACCATTTCACCAACTAGTGAAACTTGGTGAGTCAACAGAGTTGCAGCTGAAAAGTGGTCTAACTTTATAGTAAAGTATATCAGATAAAAGCATGTGTTCAAAAGTTTTTGGAAGATAATCTGTCTTCACTTTTAGGCTTCGGAAGACTTTGTCTCTAAAGCTTCAGAAGACTTCACTTTAACCTTCAAAAGATGTTAGTCTTGGATTCGAATGATTTTATACTTAAAATATGTTCTAGTGCGTGATGTAAAACTTATGAAACATTTCTACTTATGCACTTCAATGTATATATGCATGAAAACTTTGGATGTTCTAGATGAATCAGCCTTTATATAAAACTTATAACAACCATCAGAGAACAACGCATAGCAATAGTAGACAGTCTAAGTGATATCAAAACTGAATAATAGCATGCAAAAGTTATTCAAATGATGATAAAACTACACTAATTCATTTAATTCTAAATACAACATGTATAAACATCTTGAGCTGTCCTCTTATTAATCATAATCTTACGCATTCAAATACTTTTTATCTTTGTACCCTCAAGATGCAACTTTAATAGATCATGTCCCATTTAAAAATGATGAATGTTAAACCGATATCTTATTTTCTTTTCTTTCATAATAAACCTTATGAAGTAAGCCCTTGTTTATTTCTTGCCCACGAACAGCACGAACACCACGAACACCACAATCCTACTGCAGGACTTTGCTTCTCTCTGTTATTTTTCTCCCAATCCCCCTCTTCGTCTTTTCGAATTTTGAATTCCATAAATCTTCAGGAAGCTATCATAATCACAATCTTCTTGCACCCCATTTTCATCTGTACCGATCTTCATGATTCTCGGATAAAAACCCTAATTTTGATTGCTCATCTTAAAGTCATTCGTCATTACGATTTCTTCGAGTACTGTGGTATATGCATAAATGCATACTTACACGCGAAAGATCAAGACTGCTTGTAATAAAAAATTCGATGTTTTTGATTTCAAACCAGAAACTGAAGTTTCTGAATATGCTATCAGAGCTAAAAGCAAGCCGGAAAACCCTAAGAGTGCAATTGAGAAGTACACGTTCCTCGAAACCGGTAAGTTTGTTGTTTCTGAAAGTTTTAAATTCCTGCTATTTTTAGCTTTCTCTTTTAGGAACTTTTTTTAACATGACTTTCCAAGAATTTGATGCGACGTAGATTGCCCTTTTGAGAACAGATGTAAATTCTGTATTTTGAGATCACGTTGATCAATATACAATATGCCATCTTTATAATACTTGCTTCGTGTAGTCGAATGCCACTATAACTCTATAAGATATGGACCTAAGGATCAAAGTTTGTTGAATTTTCTTTTACATGAAGATTACCCTGTTAGCTTATCATATTGATACAGGTAGTTTTTTTTATCTAGCTATCAACTATATCTGGTATATACAGGCCATGAAGTCGATTATAGGAAGATACCAGGGTTGTACTAGAATAAATGCAGAAGCTAATTGTAGTAACTTGAATGGTTAAAACCCATAGCTGTTGTGGAAGACCCTTCTTCTCTTTTAAGGGAAGCTGTTGGACCAAGCAACCATGTACTACAGCACTACCCACCAGTGAAAAGTTTCTGCACAGGTGTTATTATCTCAATACTACGTTATAAAACTTATGTAATATAAAAGTTTAAGTGAAATGTTTGGGTAAAAACCATGATCTGAGTAATTGGTTACCCCAACCTATTTGCAGTTTCAAAAGCAAAATTGACAACATGAATACCAATTTTGACCGATCATAACCAAACTTTGACTGATTTTGACAAAATCTGGGCAATTTTGATTGATTTTGAAAGAAATTTGACTGATTTTGACCGATTAGGTCTTACTAGGTCCGATTTTTTCCAACTAGGTCCGATTACTGATTAACCCTCCGATTATGTGAAATCGCCAAGGTTTGAGGCCGATATCTGATTAATCCCCGATTAATCGCCGACGAGGACCGATTTTTACAACACTAGTTGATTGTTTAGAACACTAACTTCTATTATATCCTTTCTTCGCTTAGACTTGCTTCTTCTCCTTGATTTTGATATGCCTTTCTTACCTTCTCTTTCATTCTTCCATCCTTTACTTTTAGTGCTCTACAAGGAATTGGAAGACTCACCTATGCTCCTCTTAATATCCTCACCTAGAAGTAGGTCACGAACTTCATCAAAAGTTAGCTTAGTAGTTTTAGACGAACTACTAACTGTTGTGTCAGCTCTTGACCAACTTTTAGGTAACAAGGATAACAACAATAAGGTTTGGTCTTCATCGTCGAATTTAATATCAACTGAAACTAACGAGAAAGAATAGTGTTGAAGTTGTTGTTATAAGTAGTAATAGATCCTTCTTTTAACCTGGTGTAAATACCAACACCCTTATGTTTATTAGCTCCTTGATAAGAAAGACCTTGTTTGCAGTACATGCCTTCTAGGATATATCTGATAGCGCATATGTGATGCCTTTAGTTGTTGTTACCTTTAGAATGTTTGAAGCAACGTTCTTTGATAACGAGAGTCTAATCATAACAACAATTTCCTATCTAGCACAAGCCAATTAGTAGATGATAGAGTCGTACACAGATCGAACGAATACGAAGATAGCTTTGTTTGTGTTCGTTCATTAAGCCATTAAGGAAATGAAGTTGTTCATGTACAGTTCACGAAGATTTACCGAATGAGATTTCTTGTTCGTGTTCGTTCATTAAGGAAATGAACTGTTCATAAACACTTACTGAACATAAATGAACACACCAAACAAAGACAAACAAATGTTCTTGAACATAAACGAACACAAACGAAAGTTTGTCAAGCTATAACACGAACTTAACATAACTACCCGTACATACATGATGTCATTAAAAGTTCAAAAATTTATCAAATTTGAGCATAAACTAAAGTTGAAAGTAGTCAAACGAAGGATGTTGGCGGAGACATATAACATAACTAGGGTTTTATATTTTAAAAATTATAACCAATTAAATAAAATATAAAATCTTTAAATGAACAAACACAAACGACAACATTATTGAAAGTTTACGAACATAAATGAACGAGCGCGACCTTTGTTCATTCTTTTGTTTAACTTAAGGAACACAATTTTCTTATTTAGTTTTGTTCATTTATTAAATGAACGAACATAAACAAACTTCTCGCCGAATAGTTCATGAACTGTTCGTTGACGTTTCAGGTTATCACTGTATCGTTTCAGGGTTCTCACCGGTCATCGTTGCATCCAAATATTTTTGAACAAGCAAATTGTCAATTTGCGTCTTCCACCACCCAGAGTTTGCTCCATATTAGCTATAGCTGACACTAGCTTTGATACCACTTGTTACGTATTACGTGTACGCGACCGATTTAGGGTCTATGGATGCAGTTAGGGTCATAAAAATCATTACATCACTTGACTCGGGCCTTAAGAACTTGACAGTATTTCTAATCGATTTGTAGGAGTGACAAGAATATAATGGTAGTGATAAATTGATAATAGCAATAACTTAAATTATGAAGTGGAAACACTTAACCAATCAAATTGAACTAATACACGACACATAACTTGTTAGAAGGGTTGTTCTTTGATCGGAATTAGAAGTGAAACTATAGTAGTGGCAACAACTAGAACCATCGGTTGACAATGATAGTTTGGTGTTCTGCGGCGGCGATGGCTGTTGGGGTTGTTGTATGCGGCTGCGGGTGGTGATTCTCGGACAGTAAGAAGGAGGTGATGATGATCAACAGTAGCATACAAACATAATAAGCAATAACAAAAGTGGTATATTGACACAAGGATTTAACATGGTTCGATCATGCAATGATGTACAAGTATAGTTTTCAGGCGACGTGCGAGGTCTTTGCTTCTTGTGACTTTGACTACTATGTCTAGACAATAAAGATGCCACCTAACTGTTTTGATGGTGGTAACTTACATTTTAGTATCAGTACAACAATATAGAGAGGGAGAGCTTATTGGAGGTCTGCCCATAAGTTGAAGTACATGTGCTTTTTAGAGTGAAGATATAGTAATAAACAACTAAGGGTATGTTTGATTTGAAGGTTTTGGAGTGGAAGAAAAGCTATGAATATATAATGTTTTTTAAAGGGTTGGTTTAGGAAAACCATATGACAGATTTGAGAAAACCCCCCTATAGTCACCTAGACTTTGTTCATTTCAGTGCAGGATCACTATGATGAACCACAACTTTCCCGCTATACCATTATTGGGTACGAGTGATGGGATGATGGGATACACTAAACACAGGGAATTTGTTGTATCTTGTGACTATAAATCTACCTACCGGAAAGGATTGAAAAGCCTACCTAAGATGAAAACACATATTTATAGTGATTCCCTTTACTAACCAAATTCCAACCAATTTTGCCAACCTAGTTGCTATGGACTCATATGTTTAGACTTTAGACTATTATTCTAGATTACCCTTGGATTTCTTGAGGTGGGCCTTTTTTTCTGCCTTAGAATGAGGGTATTGGAGGAAAGGGCTTATTGTAAAATGGTTTTATAATTGGTATTAAATATTGTTGATTTGTTGTTATCAACAAAGTATATCCCCAAACATTTGTTATGACTTATGACTAAAATTCATCTAAAGTGCAATATAAATTTCAATGAATTTGTACAAAGTTTGACTGGTCACAAACTTGGTTTTAAAAAGAGCGCTTGAGGTGCGCCTAGGCGCAAGGCGACCTCAGGCGATTGCTCGTGCGCTTCGAGCTACTTAAGGCAAGGGGTGTATAGGAAGCGCACGCCTCTATGCGATTTTAGAGGAAGCGACGAGCGATGGCTTATGCGCTTCATGTACATGCGACCATCTCTGAGTGAGGGTGTGTAAAAAAGAGTGTAGTAAGTGAGGAACCTCACCAAGAAGAAGAACTTGTTAGGGTTTACCGTGCACAAACAATCAAAACAGAAGAACAGTAAACAATAAAGAACACGAGAGATTTATAGAGGTTCAGTTGCGGTGTGCAACCTACGTCCTCTTGGGGCAACTAGGGTTTTCTATTATTGAGTGATAATGATTACAAGTACAAGAGAGATATATATAAACAATAATTAGGGTTTCACCCTTTAGTTAA
>BJCM01271572.1:0-11256 GCA_018326385.1 Flaveria bidentis | reverse complement strand
AACATATGTACGGGTGTGAAAACCCAACTTTATAAAAACGTACATACATACATTTCCAGCCCCAAAATCAGTTGAAAACATGTAACATAGGGGGTCTAGAACCCACCTTGACAACTCTTCGGGCAAGACTTCTTCATACCCGACTGTAAGGAAGTTCGAACACCTAAACCCACCAAAAACACACACACAACCGAACATACAACATACATAAGCACATAACCGAAAAAAGAACTCAACAAAAACACATAAACCCTCGAATTCTTACCTTGAAATCCGGCCTTTTTCTTGTTCTTCTTCAAAGATCCGAATGTTCTCCTCTTTCTCTCTCTAAAATTCGTATGAAAAGGTTGTGATGGGAGGATGGGCGGCCATACCCACCTTTTACACCAACTTTTTGTACCTTTTGTCCTTTTGACACTTTTAACCCTTCAACTTGGGTTAAATTTGCATTTCCTTCTTTTATTATTTCTTTATTAGTATATAAACAAATTAATTGAAAAGGGATATTTGAACCATTAATAATTTACTAATTATTATTTTCAATCCATTTTATTAAAAGTTATTCAAACAAGCTTTGCTAAAATGTTTTATCAATAAAAAAACATTTTTATTAAACATAGAAAAATTATAGGAAATATTTGGAAGCTTTTGAATATATTTGAATTTTATAAAAATAATTTTTATATATTTTAAAAATTTTCTGGAATTAGTTTTAGGCTAAAAAGCCTTTTAAAAATAAAACATAAGGGTGCCCGGGTTCGAACCCAAGACCTCATGTTTAAGAGGGCAGTGTCTTAACTAGTGAACCAGGGTCAAGGCCTTTGTTTAACTTGGTTTCAAGTCCTTATAACATAAAACAAGCAAAAACTCCCAAATCCTTATAAACCCTAGAATGTTCTTGATCCAAATCGAAGTTCAATTCGGTTTTGTGAGCGACTAAAATCATGGGGCACTTGTTCCCTATGTATAGACGAATAGTTAAACGTGTTCAATTACCCGGATTGATTCGAGGTTTTATCAAGAACAATGGAAGAATAAGCCGTGACCTAAGGTGTTGCTTTGATGAGCAATCTCCAACGATAATCAAATTGCACCGGTGGACAACATCGAATGATGATCTAGAAGCAAAGCCCTATGTGAATTTTTGGTTAAATCGATCGGAGGTTGGGTTTCGACAACACTGCAGAACCGCGATGAAGGAGTGTTTGAAATCGATACTAGAATCTGTTTCAGATGAAATTGAGGATTGTATACGATTGAAGATAGATGATTGATCGTTTGGGGTCTATTTAATTGGGTTATTATTGGAGTTTAAGGTTCGAACGGTTAAAGGATTAAAATGACCATTTACTCAAATCATTTGGATTCATAACCACCTTTAAAATGCAATTACAACGTTTAAAAGTGTTCGATTTGTGTTCACGCATTGGTTGGCAACGATTGGGTATCGAATTATGCATTTAAAACACGCGAATACGCCTTGCCGGAGTCTGCCCGGAGGTGGCTGGACCGTCTGCCGGAAAGTCGGGGGTGGCAGGGGAATTTGGTTTGGGTTTTTAGTTTATTGCACAAATGGTCCCTGCGGTTTAGCCTTTAGCATTTTATGTGAAAACCTTTCTTTTAAAGTTTCAAGGTTAGCAAAACAGCCCCCTGAACTTTAAATACACTTTAATTTTTATTAATTATTTATCTTTTATAAATTTATTAGTATTATTATTATTATTAATATTATGATTAATATTACTATTGTTATTGTTATTAGTATTATTATTATTATTTATTAATATTATTATAATCATAATTGTTTTTTATTTATTAAACAATAATTAACATTATTAACTTCCAAATTCAAGGACTAAAGATAAATTTAAGGAAATAAACATAAGTAACCCATGAGTTTCATATTTGACATCAAAGGTCCTTACAAGAATTAACAACGTTAATTTTTAGTTAACCCAAAAATACATGATGTTACAGTGGCAACCATAACATCTTACTATATATAGCAAGTAGTTTGCCACCCTTTCCCTTCTTTTTTTCTTGCTATTGCTGCCCAAAGATGAAGATAAATGATGGAGAAAGTGTGATGGGTTAAAGAAGAAATACGAATTCATAAATAGAGAAATGCAAGATCTTTGCATGAAATATGTTTAGATAACTTTAAAGGAAGTTTGTATTGATAAAGTTTAAATCTTTGAACTTTTTGCATAGATCCCGATGTAAAAGGCTACCATTTCTAGGGTTTTCTCATTGATCATTAAGACAAGTTACATAACTAAATTTTTATATGTTTTTTCAATGTGTTGGGACTGATATATATAAATTATGTCAATATGATCATAGATCTATAAAGTTTCATGCTAAAGTTTGTATCTTGAATATGCAATGTTAGGTATTATAGTTTACGATTTGTTTCTATGCATGTGTGTCAAAGTTCACTTGAAAATCCTAAAATATAAAAAAACCGATTCAAAGTTTCGAAGTTCAAAATTGGATTATTGCTCAAATATAATACATAAGCTAGCCTAAACTGCTCGATTAAGCCTTCATTACTTCGCATGTGGCCTTAAAATTCACAGGTAAGCTCTAATATTCGCATGTGGACCTTAACCTTCACACCTAGGCATACTTATCATTTCACATATAGAACATTACCCTTCATAGGTTATAGCCTCCCCATATGGTATTGTTTCCCTTTATTTGACAATGAATTCTAACATATAACCATACTTGGGGGCTGTTTGGCAATTTTTGAATGATTAAGTGTTAAACCAATACGACGTCTGAATCATTAAGTGCTGAACAATTAGGAGGTCTGAATCATTAAGAGCTAGTATATCGTTTAACTATGCAAAGGCAAATGTCTGACTAATTTAGATAAGAGGTCTTAACCATTCAGCATTAGACCTCTTAATCATTCAAGATTAGTGTAATGTGTAACCATTCAAAGGCAAATGGCTTAACAATTCAGTTATTTACTCGCAAAACAAACAGTCTGAACCATTAAGTGTTGAACCATTCAGACATCTGAACCATTAAAAGGCTGATTCAGATGCTGCCAGATAGCCCATTAGCCATTTCATGGACACTATTACTTCGTATATGAAATTATAAGAATTACATATGAATTCCTTAGCAATTACCTATACTTTACCAAATATGATGATGTTAGTATTGGCATTCCTTTATGTGACTTATACCTACGCATTTGATTAAAGAACACTCACATCTAGAAACATTTAGAATATTTCACCGATTAGCTCACTTGACTCTATTGCATTCACATCTAATACAACCTTCACATATGACTACCTTTAGTCAATTCAAGATGATCAAAGACCACATAACTACTCAAAGCCTCTACAATTTGTCATTACACCAACTATCTCCTTTCACTTGACATTTCATTCATTGTTAGTCGATAGTTATCACTAATGGTATAAGTCACTGATTATAAATAGTTAAAGTATTATGCATACAATCCTGACAAAGATTCACGCAAAGAATGAATGTGCTATAAATGCTACTAAAGCATGTCTCTAGAGTCTTGCCTTATGCAAGCGTGTCACTAGAGCGTTGTCTTAAACAAGCATGTCAGAAAGTCTTGTCTTGTGCAACAAATCATTAGAGCATTGCCTTGTGCAAACATGTCATTAAAGCTTGGCACCGTGCAAGCATGTCATTAAAGGCTTGAACTAGTACAAGCACATAACCTAGGTGTTTTCACATATGGTTTTGTTATGGTATGGTTATAACATATCATTGATTATTATGTTATTACTAACATTGCTAGATTTTCAACTTATAACTGTCAAAGTGTATTTCTGCTTTTAAAAAAATACAACTCACTCAGTAACATTGTATTTTAATATGCATGTCAGGTTAATCAAGTTTGTGCAAAGTTGTATGATTCTGGATGGCATGTCTTTATGACTACGTGACATAATAAATATAATCATCCTGGTTAAAATTTTACGTTATAAGGCAATGATTATATTTTATAGACAAAGTTTGTTTCCGTGTAACAAAATATGTGTTGGATCAAGTAAGGCTGGTGCAACCAAAATTAAAAACTTAGAATATTTTTAGTACAACTGAGAAGGAACTTCCAAAGGCAAAAGCTGAACTTCTGAAGGCAAAAGCTGAACTTCCGAAGATCAAGGCTCAAAGAGCTTCCAAAGAGGAACTCCAACTTCCGAATACAAAGTCTTCCTTCTTCCGAAGTTTAACATTTAAAAAATTCCAAGACAATGACTTCTGAAGTGTGAAGATCATCACAAGCATCAGAAAAAAGTAGATTCTTCCAAAGTATAAGTGGTTTTGGAAGAACTTGTTCTTCCGAATCCAATTAACCTTCAGAAGAACCTGCTATGAACCAGTGGGCATAAATATGTTTCGTCTGACAAGTCGCTGCAACCTTTGATATACTGCATAGTACTTTCCCATGCTCATGTAGTTGATCATACTTTATTCCACTGTTCACACCTTATCGACTAGTACAGTTACCAACTTTAGTAGGTAACAAAAGGTAAGTCATGGATATGTCATGACTATCAAATCTTAAATAGTATTTTATCTTAGATACCTTACTTCTAGCAATATAGTATTTGTTTCTTTGTTTAGTCGTAAGTTTCCAGCAGGTATCAAAGTATAATCGGTTGTAGATAATAGTATATATAGTGTTTTATTGTAACTTTGTTAACATGCTTGTAAGAGTCTTGTAATACTTTAAGTTGAGAAGTAATATATACAACTATCTTGAAAACCTATCTTCTTAAGTTTGTTTACTTAGTATATTATTATCAACTCTTAAGAAATTCTGCATCATCAAACTGAGTGTGACTTAATGAGAGAGATAATATTTCTATTGAGTGACAAAACTCGATCCTTCAATATGTTCTATGATTAAATGCTTTTAATGTTTTCTTTATTATCATCCATGAAAACTATGCATATGATATCAAATATAACTCTGAGAACTCCTAGAAATGAGGCTTTACAATAAGTGTTTGTTCATTTCATCTATGAAATTCAAATATATTTAAACTAGAAACGATATATATGAAAGTAGATATATACTTGAGTGGTTTACGAATAGTTTATCTTTTTCATCTTTGAAAAGATCATGTTCATTATATGGAAGAAAAATTCAAAAAACTTATGAAGCTCATTTAAGTATTATTTAGTGAATTAGTACTTTTGAATTATATATTATCTCAAACAAACTAAATGGTTCAAATGAAAAGTTGATTAAAAGCGGGTCAAACATATTGAAAATAACAAATGACGTATTTAAGCCATGTAAACGCTTAAATGGTTCTGTTGTGAAGTCTTATAACCGTGAAAAAATATCATCACACTAAAACATACACTAAAGTCTATCTAATTTGATTGATTACTGAACACACCCATCTTACTACCTCTAACAGACAAGGTTAATCTCATGTGTTACGTAGTATAAACGTGTAAAAATTTATTTTTGTAATATAAAAATAAAAGTTAAAACCTTGAACACTCCACCAAGGAAAACATTAAGCACTAATGAAATGAAACATTTATTAATTACTAATTTGGGTACATGACCTAACACACTTTAGACGCCTTACAAAACAAAAAATATGATTGAACACTAGAAACCACATGAAGGATTAAAAAATATTTAGTGTGGTTAAAGAATGATTTATGAAAAAGAATGAAAGAAGCAAGTTTGGACACATCCTCCTCGACTACCATGATTTAGTGCAAAGCGTCACCATGACATACGTACGGATGTTGGTACAACCGTATCATCATCATCATACATGAGAAAAGCAAACCCATTTGCATCCACGGTTAAACCACCATCTATATAACCAATTAAAGTGCTACTCTAAGATAATATTTTTAGTTTTTTTTCCTCAATTATCATTTTCAAGATTTTAGTTTTTTGATTTTTCTAGTTATTGTGAACTCATTAATAAGAAATTTCACATAACAGATTAACGGTGCATTCTTGTTACGTATCTTTTTTCTTATGTCGATTTTTATTTAGCTAGGTGACGCAACTCATATTCTTCTTATAATAGATATATATATTTATTATATAAGATTCTTATGAATTCCTAGATCCGCGCTATATTACACTTAAAGAAATTATTATTAGTATAATGTTACATATTTTATAGTTAGTTATGTAATAACTACTATGATCATTCTTTATTTTTATTATGAAAATTCCTTTGTTGCCAATTTTATATTGAAACTTGATATATGAAGGTAGTTGTAGCTTTAAAGTAGGGAAAATTATCAAAATATTTCACGAAGCAGATTGTGCCACGTGTTCAAATATTTCTTTGCAGCGATACCAATACATGTGGTATCGCCAGCTTTTACTAACTAGTGATACCAATACATGTGGTATCGCTAAGGTATCGCTAAAAAATACATATATCGCTGGTCAACGATACAACATGCATATATATCACTCTAGAAAAAATATTAAAAATATAGTTGTATCACTGGTCAGCGATATACATACCCTTGTCCAGAAAAAAAATTTGAGGTTAATATTTTAATTAATAAAACATATTTAAAAATAAATTAAAAAATCATAATAAATTATTAAATACTTTCATTATTAATGATGAATATCTATCATAATTAAAGAATACTATATTGTCTATAAATTCATCTAAGATTTTTTTTTTAAATTTCAAAATTTCATTTAAAGTTCTTTCTAATTAATAAAGTTTCTAATTAATAAAGTTGAAGAGTGCGTGACTATATTCTTAAAAACATTGAAAATGCATTTTTAGTCCAAGTGAAAATTGTTAATAACTTTTATAAATAAAATCATAACAAAAACATAAATTAAAAAAAATTAAAATACAGAGATATGTCAGTGATACGCTTATTTTTGAGGAGGTATGTCAGCGATACAAGTTGAACCACGTATCGCTGACGTGTCTGAATATTATTGGTTAAAGGTAAAGACATCTTTGATTTGACATAAGGAGCGATAAGTTAGAGATACGCGCTTGTTTATGAGGCGATACATCATGGTTGGTGTATCTTCGGTGTATCGTCGAACATAAAATAAATAAAAATTGTAACGCCCGGTATATATAAACGGATCAGTTTGAGCCACTCTCATTTGCAACTCAATACCCAACTTCTAAAGAGAGAGTGTAGAGAGAGAAAGTGTTAGGATCGTGTACTGGACGAATACTAACAGATTTACGCGTATACCGAATCAAATAGTACAGAATCCTATTTGATTGGCGATCCAATCAATGAGAACGCACATAGAATCAGTTAAAGATTGATCTAAATGTTAAGAACGATTAGCAATCGATCTACTGCGATCTATGAAGTTGGAACAAGTTGCTAGAGGTCTCTGGACGGCTAGGGTACGTCTGGGTATCAAATTATTCAAAGTGTCCCAGTTTTCCACGATTTAAGTGGTATTTATAGGTTAGGGTTTCTTAATCGTGCGACTGGACCATTTTCATGGTTCAGTCGTGCAATTGAGTCATGCGGTTGATCCATTCGCACGACTGAGTGTTCAGTCGTGCGACTGAGCTAATCTCATGTTACAATCATGCGACTGATCCAGTCTCCTGGTTCATTCATGCGACTGAGTCATTCGCATGAAGTTGTTCATGCATATGGTCCATTAGCATGGGCCATTCGCATGAGAACTTCATAATACTAAGTTTGAATATATTTCTTAATCACTACATTACTAAGATTAATTCAAACAACCACAAACCTATATAGTTAGTTCAATAAGCGTTAACCTACTAATCAATGAAATAATAAACATTATAAGCACAACCACACATTGTATTTCATTAAGTACCATTCTATTACATATGTGTAAGGCAATAAAGACAATTTACATTAAGCTCATGAACTAGGTACACATGTATCTACAAACTCCCCCTTGGACCTAGTTTCATCTATTGTCTTACATTCTTCATATGCTCCTCATATTTCTTGTACTTCTCCTCTCTTGTAACTCTTGCATGTATTTCAAATGCGAAGAAGAGTCTAACCACATTTTGGAATTAGAGAGCTTGTACAATATCTCGCGCGTCATAGAACAGTGGCCACTTGTATAATGTATAAGGTTAACATCATCAGCCGACAAGTTTGTAAGCCACATTGGGTCAAACACCCTGATGGTTTCCATTATACCATTTCTGTTCAACACTATGACTGCCTCTCCTGTTCTCCAATCATAGTACCACCACTTGAAGTGTGGAGTGAAGTCCTGTGACATTTCCCGTAGAGGGATCTTAGACATAGTGCGTGGAGGACTCCACTTCAGCATTATTTTCAGTTTTCCAGTTATGGCATCAACCTCAGACCGTTTGATATACCTCGTTGGTTGTTGAGGTTTGAAGTTGACCCATCTGGTGTGGTACTCTCTCTTTAGAGCTGCTTCAAACCAGCCTGACATTTTGCGTGGGTCAGCGTATAGCAATTTCAACTTTGCTAACTGGTTAAACTCAAATCCAGGAAGAGTCTTCAGGTCGTGTGAGAACCTGAAGTACTCAATCCCTTTCTCATGTTTAACTGTATAAACGTTGAGATCTTCAAAATGTGCCCACGCGATGATTTTTCCCGACACCTTGTGATGTTTCTTCACTTTGTACAGCTTGGTGTAGACAGTTGACTTTGAAGCACTACGTTGGGCTCTTATTTCTTCAAAGCATGCAACCCACTCAGCCTTTCTGATATTGACTTCAGCTTCCGAGGCTTGGGCCTTATCTTCATTCTTGTAAGACTCTTGTTCCATTTTATCAGAGTCTTAAAAGTTTCACTGACAAGATTGTCGCCCAGATTGGGAACGACATTACCCTTAATGTCAGTGTACTCTAGATAATGTTGGTTTGTGACATCTTCAATCTCGATCTCATCAACGTCGTTGAGCTCGTCGTCACTTTCCACATGGACTGTTGGAGCATCTTTCACGATCTCATTAGGATTGATTCGGAACATTTCAAGTTGCTCGTCGATGAGATTATGAATTATCTCTCCTTCTTCAGGAGTGTAAATCACCGATCTCCTGACTATTCCCTGCAGATCAAGAATCATTGTGAGCTGAGTCTTGATCTGTTGGAGAGGAGCAACATTATTTTCATCTCTTTGATAATTTGGATCTGCTTGATTTAATACATAAAACACAACAACCATTAGTCAACAATCAAAGCAGTAAACATCAATAATCGAAATATAAACATTATATACATTAGTTTGATACAATATTCAGTTACACATGATTTTTAAATAACAGAAACAACTAAGTATTACTCTTGTCTTGTATCATATGCTCCTCTGTTGACGGGGCTGATATGGAGGCACCTTGGTCTTGAGTTTTCTTGGTCCTCCTTTCATTTGCAGATGTGGCACTCGCAACAGAAGTATCATCATCTCCTTCATCATCATCATCAACATCATCACCAGCATCAGTATCCTCCCCTTGATCATCACCATCATCATCATCATCATCACTGTCATCATCATTACCATCATCTCCATCTCCTTCTCTGATCTTTAGTGGCTCATCCTTTGAGCCTCAGCATGATGGTCTTGTTGGTCGCCTCCAACTCCTCTATCTGTTTTGCTGAATGGACATGTTGCTCCTGGAGTTGGGACATCTCTGAGCTCTGAGCAACCATCAGCTATGCCTGCTGAGATATCTGCTGAGATTATTCAGCAGTAAGTTTTACTAGCTGACGAATCTGGGCAGTCTTCTCGTCATCGGCTGCCAACAGCTTCAGCACCATATGGTTCAGTGCTGAGAGCTGTTCCTCTACCCCACTAGGAGGTAGAGAGGATCCAGATGGAAAGGATGAATAAGATGACGAATCTGCTTGGTGGCTAGTGGTGGTGGTGGTGGCAGCGGTGAAGATTGGGGGTGGTATAGATGAAGGTGGTGGTGGATGAGCTATAGTGGTAGTGGATTGTATGTGGGTAAATGGTGGAGTGGGTGTAGTAGTTATGGTGGTGGGTGAAATGGTGGTAGTGGTGATAGTATGTGGAGTGGTGGAAGTGGTGGTAGTAGGTGGAGTGGTGGAAGTGGTGGTAGTAGTGGTGGTGGTGAAAAATGTCATCCTCCTCCTCTTCTTCTTCAGTCCGTGGGGCTGAGCCATTCGTTTCTTCCTCGAGCCCCTCGAGGTGGATGCTCCCCAGGGATGCTGCTGGGCTGATCGGGAGTGTAACTAGGATCAGTATTAGTCTCCCTAGACTCGCCAGGGCGTCCTCCAACCTCCCGAATACCTCGGTCGGTGGCGACCACCCTGCTCCCCACAGTACGAGTCAAAGGCTCCCCGTCTGTCTCCTCCTTCTCATCATGACAAAAGTCTTGATGAAACCCTGCTGCCTCTGTTCCACCTTGGGTGGATCCTGGAGAAGCTATATCAGCAGTGGGGGCCCTCAGTTGAGTGGGCCCTGCATCTCCATCATCACCGTTGTCATCGTCGTCGGAGTCATCTTCAGGGAGCTCAAGTTGCTCGACATCCGAATCACTGTCTGTGTGGCGCCATTTACACCTCCTTGGCGCCACATAATAAACCTTGGCTAGATGGCCGATGAGTCTCTTCACTGGGGGTTTGACCTGCTGTAACACCCGGTTATTTCTAAAAAGAAAAAAAGAATAATACATGAAGAATAAATGAAAGAAAAGCAATAAAGTCCAAGTAGAGGGACTAAAAGTGTCCAAAAGGACAAATCTTTGAAAAAGTTGGTGTAAAGGTGGGCATGGTCGCTCACCCTCACTTCACATCATCATCTTTCTTCGGTTTTAGAGAGAGAGAGCAGAGGAGTTCTCGGCTGAAGAAAAAGAAGAAGAAGAGAAGTCGAATTCAAGGTAAGAATTCATGGTTTTTATGTGTTTATGACGGGTTTTACCCCGGTTATATGCTTATGTGCTTATGTGTTGTGTATATGCTCGGGTGTGTGTGTGGTGTTGTTTTTAGGTGTTTGAACTCATTGCAAGCGGGTTAGAAAGGAAGAAACAACCAAGTTGCATCAGGTGAGTTCTAGACCCCGGTTTTACTTGTTTTAAACGATCTTTGGGGCTGAAAATGTATTAAAATGGTTTTTTACAAGTTATGTATGTTACCCGTATGCATTGTGCACGTTGTATGTTGATTCTTGAATTGCTTATAGGTTATTCATGTGTAGCATAGCCATGATAAGCTTAGAACAGATGGGTTTGATGACTGGGTTGAAAACATACTAGGAACATGATATACAGAAGGTTCATAC
>BJCM01271562.1:0-16919 GCA_018326385.1 Flaveria bidentis | reverse complement strand
GATTGGTTTGGTTGTAACATATACGTATGCGCTGCTGTGTGGATCTTGCTACGTTATATGAACTTATTAATCTGTGTGGATCTTTCTTTACACCATTAATCCCGGTAATGGGACCTAAGGTTTGGCTTGGTTGTAACATATACCGTATGCGTTGTGTGGATCTTGCTACGCTATGTGGAGCTTTTTACGCTATGATATGCCTTCCTTGCGGTCATTAGTTCCTGTGTGGGACCGATGGCTAGGGTTGGCCGTAGCTACTTAAAACTTGTAAAACCGCTTACATGATTTTCATAATTGCGGTAACCCTTTTAAACTTACATTTTGTATTATTCAACTTATTTACTACTTAAAACCTGCGAAGCTCACCAACAACTTTGGTGACCGTTTTGAGCATGTCTTTTCAGGTAATCATGATAACTGAAGATCTAGGAGTGCTGCCTTATAGAGGAGACCCTAGGATGCATTTCGAGACTAAACATTTTTATACAAACTTATGTTTGTAATTATTGTAGTAGTCTGAATTATTACTTTGCATGTTTGACACTTGTTCCCGGGTTGTGGGAAATTAAACAATGTCTTACTACTTGATTATGTGATCATTTATGTGCTATGCTTATGGCTATGTTGTCGTGAATATTGACTAACGCGACACAAGTCTCCATTTGTGTTCGGGTGACGTCATGACACGCTTGTCATCATACTTATATTGCTTCTCTAACGTATACCATGTGTTATGACGATCCCGTCTCGTTACATTCCCGTGTTTCCGCTTTAGCGGGGGTGTGACAAGTGCGGTTTTGAGGGAAAGACATTCGGAAATATTATTAAAAGCCGTTATGAGAATTGGGTAATGAGTTTTAAATTCCAAGAAGATAAGATCAATGATAAGACGATTCAAATAACAAGATGTTTCGAGTGTAACGTTTTGTTTACAAACCAAAGCAATACCCCGACCAATGGCGGAATCATTGGGGTGGATGAATGTGAAACGATTGTTTATAGCACATGGAACTAATAAGTTGAAATAATATTAAATATCATTTTTATTGAACATTACAAGATAATTAAATCATTACAATACAAACAAGATATAAACAACAACATAATATTTTTCAATTAAACTAAGTTCAAGTCCTATATGAGCACGAAGAGATTCTCAAGTATCAAACGTGAAACATGTTGAAAATAAAGGGTCAACTTTGAAAGTTTGTGAGTTCCCATGGGTTAAACATACATATATATAAAAAGATTTACAAGTAGCAATTCATGTCAATGGTTATGAATTATGCAAGTTTATAAAACACATATAGCTACAATCAAACCTCGACTTAATTACATGTTTATATGATTGGCTAAGTGTACTTGGTTCCCATGATGAACAAGTCATACGTCATCAGGAGCCTGCAATACATCGGCTTTAGCACCAAATATGTTTGTTAGGCCTATAGATCTATGACGTCGCTAGGCTAGCAATAGTTAATAATTGTCAGCATATAGTGTATCTCATATAACACTCTCAATAATATCAATAACCATGAACAAAAGTAAAGATGAATTGCATGTGCATTTACAAGTATCAAGACGTTTACAAGTGTAAGTTTATAAGATTAATATGTTTCACCCCAAAAAGGTGTGAAATAAAGTAAAAAGGGGCATGGAAAACTCATATGATATATATATAAGGTGATGATAAGAATTTCAACGTGGCACCAACGATTTCTTTTACAAGTCACCTCAACGTATTGATTCCAAGATTAAGTTCAATAATAAGATTAACAATTAGACGTGAACTAGAGTTTCAATTGGAATTTGGGGATTTAAATAATTAAATAAAATAAAGAATCGTTTATGTTTTGGTTTAATAAAGATGGTATAAATCAATTAAGACCAAGTATAATTAAAAATGATTCAATAATTTAATTTATTGAATTAATAGAAATTAAGTATAATATGTGAAAAGAAATAATTAATTTAATAATTAATTATTTAAAAACTTGATAAAGGGGATTAATTGAATACTTATTAAATGACTTTAAAATTATTTAAAATCATTTTATAGAGTTTTGAATTTTTTAAATTATTTATTATAAAGATCTTGTAATACAAAACTTTAAGAATAAAGTATAATATGTTGCTTTATAAGTTATCTAAAATTTAAGAAGTAGATTTACTAACTATTTATGATATAACATAGTTAAATAAAACATTGAATAATTAAATATTTATATAATCATTTGAATAATTTAATATTTAAAGTATTTATAATATGTAGGTTTAAAGTGTTTTGAAATAATTTATATTTGAGCTATAATATATTTATAAAATAAATGCCTAAATAATGTTTTTATAACCTTTTTACTCTTTAAAAAATAATTAAATTTAGGAATTATAAGTTTTAAAATCATTAAAAATTAACTTAATAATTTCAAACATGTTTTATTTAACAATATATTTTATATTTAGATTTATTAATATAATAATTATTTTCTGTAATTTAAAAATAGGAGGAAAGTTGATTTAAAAATAGTATGAAATGCCCAAGGATCGAACCCGGATCCCTTTTAAAGGGGTTGTGGTTGTGAACCAGTTGGCTAGAGTATAGATCTAGTTTTTTTAAATAAATAAATAAATAAAGTTCTATGAAAAATCCCCAATGTAACATCTGCTCATTTTGGAAAATAGAAATCCAAACCCAAATACGTTTGTGTCAATTTTTGGAAAAATCAAATACGTTAGTTAGAAATTTAATTTATTTTAATCCTTTAAAAACAATAATAATACTATTTATTAAACTTCCATTTATTAAATTAATTCATTATAATTTCATGATTTATAGAATAAAATTTTATAAATTCATGAAGTTTATTTGTTATTTATAAGTTATAGTTATAAAACTAAAGGATTAAAATACAAGATCATTATTTTTACAAATATGTAAGGTCTATAAAATTTTATTAATATTTATAAGATTTTAAATGTTCAATTAAAATAAATAATCAAATTAAAATTTCTTATTAGATTTATAAAGTATACAAAGATTTAATAGAAAAGAAGTTGTTAAATTAAAATTACAGTTTTAAAAAATTTAAAGTTTAAATTGTAAGTATTCTTTTATTTATTTAAATTATTTAATTTTATATTCATTTCAAATTTCAATCATAACCCCTTTTAAAAGACTTATAAATCACCATTAACACCATTCATAACCTTCTCCTAACCTCAAGTATAAAAGCAAGACTTAGGCTTCACTTTTCATTTGCTCATTCTTTAAAAATCTCACTCTCATATCTTTCTTTCATCTATTGGTTATGATCAATTTTAAGAATTTTATTTTACAATAAATTTTAAGAACACTTAATACTAAGGTAATCTTTTATTGTTTTTATATTATACATTTCAATCATCCTAACATCCAATTGTTCATATTACTTTATGTTTTTACTTTTATTCTTTCTTCTACTAAATATTTTTAATTTTAATCATTATCATTTGATCATTAACCTTATAATGTTCACTAACCTTATAATAATCACTAACATTCTAACAAAACACTAATGTAAACAAAGAATCCTATTTGCATATGGACGGCTATGCCGCCGCATTCGGTTATTCCATAAGATTATTTCCCTAAGTGATGGATATTCCGAAGTCTTGGAATATTTTTTATATAACTCAAATGAAGTATAATATATCATATATTAATATAATAAATTTACACTAACCCGTTTCATGCTTTAACGATTTTAAAAGTGCACATAAGTGCCTTACTACAATTCTGGCAGAATATAATTTGATTTTAACTGACCATAACTTGATCATAATAAAACTAAATACGAGTAAAATCTGATTCCAATATTAAGTTCATTGAATTACCTTTTCAAAGACAGTTTATATATTTTCAAACTCAATCGGACAACTCAACAATAGCTTTCACAAGATAAGTGTGTATTTCAGCACCTTCTGCCTTGTCCTGCTTGTTTGACCTATTTACGGATCTTTTTATAAAAATGTTTCTGAATGAAAGTTGTCGGGGTGACTTTGAACTAGTCAAATATAAATTTTTATAATTTTATTAAATCGTTTACTATTTAAAAAACATGTTTAAACACATACCAAACATTCCGTCCAGAATCTAAAATTGGTACGATAATCGTTTTTCAATCTACCTTTCGCTTATTGGCAATCCTAAACGTCCTAACTTCTTATAATGAATTCCAACCTCAAGTTATTGGTTTTTTTATCATTTAAGACATCACCTTTGACTCTTGACATCCAAGCTTTCTTATGTACTCTACAACCATCAATACTGTTGTGAGTTTTTCATGTGAGTTCTCCATGCCCCTTTTTTACTTTATTTTACACCTTTTGGGGTGAAACATGTTAACTTTATAAACTTATACTTGTAAACATCTTGATACTTTTAAATGCACATGCAATTCATCTTTACCTTTTTGTCATAGTTATTTGTGTTATTGTAAGTCTTATATGAGATACATATCTTGTTTACAATCATTAACTATTGCTAGCCTGGCAACGTCTTAGATATTTGGGCCTGGCAAGCCTATTTGGTGATAAAGCCGATGTATTGCTAGCTCCTGATGATGTATGCTTGTTCATCATGGGAACCAAGTACACTTAGCCAATCTTATAAACTTGTAATCAAGTCAAGGTTTGGTTGTAACTATATGTGTTCTATAAACTTGCTAACTCATAGCCATTGACATGAATTGCTACTTGTAAATCTTTTTATTATATATATATGTTCATGGGTCATGTAAACTCACCAACTTTCAATGTTGACCATTACATTTTAACATGTTTCAGGTTTTCTACTTGAAGATCTCTTCGTGCTCATATAGAACTTGGACTTAGTTAATTGAAAGTATTATGTTGTTGTGTATATCTTGTTTGTGTTGTATTTACTTTATTGTCTTGTAATGTTCAATAAAAATGATATTTAATATTATTCCAACTAATTTAGTTCCATGTGCTATGAATAATCGTTTCACATTCGTTCGCCCTGATGATTCCGTCGTCGGTCGGGGTGTGACAGACTAGTATCAGAGCCATGGTTATAGGGAATTAGGTTATTAGAAATTGAATGACCGAGACTATAACTAAGTACCCTTACACATGAGTCCTCTCATGTATTTTATATGCTTAGATAGGATTTTATATGCTTTATATGTTTATACTTGATTATGTGATTATATGTCTTATGTGTTTATTCTTATACTTTGAATCTTATCGATGCGCACACAAACCTTAAATCATATTCTAAGGCATTATGTGCCTAAATCAAATGGTTTTACAAATGATTTTTGAATCGCTATTCGTGGTTTTCAAGTCTCTTCAAAGTCTATGTCCTATAACTTGAAACATGTAATGCTGGAAGGGCGTGATGCCTATATCTCAAGGTGTTCTGTCTAGGCAATGTATTAATATAAATCCAAATCAACTAATGGTTCCGTTTACCTTGCCTGGGAACCCTTGGGGTGAGTGTCCGTTTATAGGTATGCTTGTATTTATTAAGGTTGTAGTTGACCTAATACTTTGATAAGTCAACGTAATGTTTTGGTTTGTAAACCGAACGTTACACTCGAAACATCTTGTTATTTTGAATCGTTTCATCATTAATTTTGTACCCCTAAAACTTAAAACTCATTATCCTATTTCTCTTAATGACCCTTAAAAATCTTTCTAAATGCAATCCCCTCAAAATCGCACTTATCCTGAAAACCTATTATAATAATGCCCTCATTATAAATTGAATCCTTAATCACAACAAACACGATTCTCGTATCAACTTTAAGCCAATAAAACTTTGTAATCTCAAAGACATAAGTAAACAAGAATCGATCATCTAGAAACCCTGTAAAAGTTATTTGCTTGAGAAGCATCTACAAATTTACATCTCATCCAAAAGTGTCTTAAAAATATTTCTTATGTTCGTTAAGTCAAGTCTTTTATCAAACTAATACCTGGTGTTTCCCTCATGACAAGACCATCTTAATCGTCTTGAACCGTCTAAAATAAAAAAATTTATTAACTAAAATTCTAAGTTAATGATCTTGCTCACTTTGTCAAGAAACACCTGAAATTATGAATTATGAGAATTAAACAAACTTAAGCGTAACGAAATATCATAATTAAACTTATTGAAATTAAACGCTCCCAAGAGTTCCCTTGCAAATACAAAATGAAATCTAAGTTTTCAAATAACCTTGAAATTAATTTTCTCGTTTTCTAAAGTAGGGGCTGTAACATCTGCCCATTTTGGAAAATAGAAACCCAAACCCAAATCCGTTTGGGTTAATTTTTGGAAAAATCAAATACTTTAGTTAGAAATTTAATTTATTTTAATCCTTCAAAAAAAATAATAATATTATTTATTCAACTTCCATTAATTAAATTAATTCATTGTAATTTCATGATTTATAGAATAAAATTTTATAAATTCATGAAGTTTATTTGTCATTTATGAGTTTTAATTATAAAACTAAAGGATTAAAATACAAGATCATTATTTTTACAAATATGTAAGGTCTATAAAATGTTGTTAATATTTATAAGATTTTAAATATTCAATTAAAATTAATAATTAAATTAAAAGTTCTTATTAGATTTATAAAGTCTACAAAGATTTAATAGAAAATAAGTTGTTAAATTAAATTTAAAGTTTGAATAAAGTTAAAGTTTAAATTTTAAGCATTCTTTTATTTATTTAAATTATTTAATTTTATATTTATTTAAAATTCCAATCATAACCCCCTTTTAAAAGACTTATAAATCACTATTAACATTATTCATAACCTCCTCCTAACCTCAAGTATAAAAGCAAGACTTAGGCCTCACTTTTCATTTGCTCATTCTCTAAAAATCTCACTCTCATATCTTTCTTTCATCCATTGGTTATGATCAATTTGAAGAATTTTATTTTACAAGAAATATCAAGAATTCTTAATATTAAGGTAATCTTTTATTGCTTTTATATTATACATTTCAATCATCCTAACATCCAATTGTTCTCATGAATTTATCTTCTTACTATTATTCTTTCTTCTACCAAATATCTTTTTATTTTAATCATTATCATTTGATCATTAACATTTTAATAATCACTAATGTTATAACAATCACTAACATTCCTGCAGGACCGGTGAAGGGTGGTCACTTACAACACAACAACACAAAAAGGAGAACAAACTTAACTTAATCAAACAGTAAACTGGATTAACCACAATAGATGATACTAAGAACACAAGTAAGTAACTAAGAGACAGAACAAGAGAACACGATACACAAGTAGAAGGTTTTTCAAGATTGTAGTATATTGCTTTTTCAAGTTCTATTACAAGTGTTACAAAGCATAAAGGAAAGTTACAAGAACCTAAGATACTTATACTACATCCTAGAGCCGGCCATACTTTGAAGGCCAGCTGGATACAATTGACTAGACACAAAAAAAATCAATTGTAATTGCCTTTTGACTAGTGACTATGACATGCCATAGCTCACATCCTTATCTATTACAAAAAGGATAAAGTACATGAAGTAGAAAGTTACAGACTCAAGACCTCAATGTACAGTTACCAAAAGCATGGCCCTTTTCACCAACTCATGTAAGTTGGTGACTTTGAAGAGTTGTAGCGAAAAGAGGTCCAACTTTATGGAAAAGTTCATCTGATAAAGCATGTTGTTAAAAGTCTTCGGAAGAAATTTGTCTTCAAGTGTTGGCTTCGGAAGACTTTTTCTATTGAAGCTTTGGAAGACTTCATCTTTGGCTTCGGAAGATATTGGTCTTGGCTTCAGAAGATTTCACACTTAGAATATTTCTGTTGCATGTGTGAAAACTTCTGAAGCATTCTTCTTTAGTGTACTTGTGCAGCATGCAGGAGAGACTTTGGGTGTTTGGGTTGCATCAACCTCTTCATATAATCTCTACAATTCCTAAACCAAGCTAACAATACACTAACATAAACAAAGAATCTCGTTTCCATATGGATGGCTATGCCGTCGCATTCGGATATTCCACAAGATTATTTTTTTAAATTATGGCTATGCCAAAGTATTAGAATATTTTATTAACTCAAACGAAGACTAATATACCATATATTGACATAATAAATTGTTCTAACCCGTTTAATGCTTTAACAATTTTAAAAGTGCACATAAGTGTCTTATTACAATTCTGGCAGAATATAATTTTACTTCAACCGACCATAACTTGATCATAAAAAATTAAATTTGAGTAAACTTAGAATCCAATGTTAAGTTTATTGAATTAACTTTTCAACGACAGTTTATACGTCTTTATTGAATTAACTTTTCAACGACAGTTTATACATCTTCAAAATCAATCGCACGACTCAAAAATAGCCTTTACAAGATAAGTGCGCATTTCAACACTTTTTGTCTTGTGCTGCTTGTTTAACATATTTATTGATCTTTCATTAAAATGTTTCTAAATGAAAGTTTTTCGGGAGACTTTGAACTAGTCAAATATAAATTTTTATAATTTTATGAAACCGTTTGCTATTTTAAAAATCTGTTCAAACATGTACCAAACATTCTGTCCATAATTTAAAATTGATGCAATAATCCTTTTTCGATCTATCTTTCGCTTTTTATCATTCTCTAAACGTCCTAACTTTTTGTAATAAATTCCGATCTCAAGTTATCTTTTTAATCATTTATGACATCATCTTTGACTCTTGACATCCAAGTTTTCTTATGTACTCTACAACCATCACCATACTTGTGAGTTTTCCATGTGAGTTCTCTATGCCCCTTTTTTACTTAATTTCACACCTTTTGGGGTGAAACATGTTAACTTTATAAACTTACACTTGTAAACATCTTGATACTTGAAAATGCACATGCAATTCATCTTTACTTTTTTCATGGTTATTGATATTCTTATGAGTGTTATATGAGATACATTATATGTTGACAATCCTTAACTATTGCTAGCCTGGCGACGTCATAGATTTTTGGGTCTGACAAGCCTATTTGGTGCTAAAGCCAATGTATTGCCGGCTGCTGATGACGTATGTTTGTTCATCATGGGAACCACGTACACTTAGCCAATCTTATAAACTTGTAATCAAGTCGAGTTTTGGTTGTAACTATATGTGTTTTATAAACTTGCTTAACTCATAACCATTGACATGAATTACTACTTGTAAACCTTTATATATATATATAAATACATATACATATATATACATATATATATATATATATATATATATATATATATGCATGTGTTTAACCCATAGGAACTCACCAACTTTCAATGTTGACCCTTTATTTTTAACATGTTTCAAGTTTACTACTTGAAGATCTCTTCGTGCTCATATAGGACTTGGACTTAGTTAATTGAAAGACTTATGTTGTTGTGTATATCTTGTTTGTGTTGTATTTACTTTATTGTCTTGTAATGTTCTATAAAAATGGTATTTAATATTATTCCAACTAATTTAGTTCTATGTGCTATGAACAATCATTTCAGATTCATCTGCCCTGATGAGTCCGCCATCGGTCTGGGTGTGACAAAGATCATGGGTCGTGTAATTCACCTCATGGACCTTCAATTGTCTCGATGCATATGCTATGAGCGTTCCTCGCTGCATAAGAACACAACCTAGGCCTTGCCTAGATGCATCGTAATATATGGTGAAGTCATCATTTTCATCAGGAAGGGTTAAGATAGGAGCATTACACAACTTGTATTTTAACATTTCTAAAACTTCTTCTTGCTTAAGCCCCCACTCGAATGGTTTGTAGGACTGGTGAAGGGTATGCACTTACCACACAACAACATAGTGAGGAGAGTTGCTAAGAATACTTAATAGATCAAACAGGGAACTGGTTAACCTTTATAATGATACTAAGACAGAACAAGATAGCAAAACACACAAGGAGTTAGTTTTCAAGATTATAGTATATTGCTTTCTCAAGTTCTATTACAAATGTCACAAAGCATATCTGAAAGTTGCAAGTACTTGAGATATATATACTACATCCTACAGCCGGCCATACTTTGAAGCCCAGCTGGATACACTTGACTAGACAACAAACAAAATCAAATGTAGAGTCAAAAGGCAGATTGCCTTTTGACTAGTGACTATGACATGCCATAGCTCATATCCTAATATATTACAAAAAGGATAAAGTACATAAAATAGAAAGTTACAGACTCAAGACCTCAATGTATAGTTACCGAACGCATGGACCTTTTCACCAACTTATGAAAGTTGGTGACTTTATAGAGTTGCAGCAGAAAGGGGTCCAGCTTTATGAAAAGTACATAAGATAAAGCATGTTTTCAAAAGTCTTCGGAAGAAATTTTTCTTCAAGTGTTGGCTTCGGAAGACTTTGTCTTTGAAGCTTCGGAAGAGTTCATCTTTGGCTTCGGGAGATATTGGTTTTGGCTACGGAAGATTTCACACTTAGTGTATTTTCTAATGCTACTGTGAAACTTCCGAAGCATTCTACTTCAGGACACTTGTGCATGCATACTAGAGAGACTTTAGGTGTTTAGGTTGCATCAACCTTTACATTTAATCCTTACAAACTCATCCTAGGCTGATGCTAACAAAACACTAGAAGACTTCAGATATTAACAGTCCTCATAAGGATAATGACCATCCTTTTCTTCATGAAATGATCAGGATCACTCAGACTCTCAAAATGTCTTCTCATGTCAAAGAGATCATGTAGAGGCAGAGTAAACATATCCTGCCATGTGTAAGTATTTTCAATACCCTGATCTCTGATGACATGACATCTTTTCGGATTTGTAGTGTATGTCCAGGACAAGATGGGTCTTCCTGATGCTAGATGAGCTATTTGAATTGGAGTTGGTGTAGCATCCTCTATTTGCACATCCTCTGGATGTTCAGACTCATCCTGAGGTTTGGAGATGGATGCTTCTTTCTTCTTCTTCATTGGATTTGGTTTGAAAACCATTCTTTTTCTCCTCTTTGAACCTTTTAATTGAGAAGACTGGCCTGCAGCACCTAAGTGATGTTCTTTGTCTTTCTCAGTTGGGTTTTCCTCTCTCACAGGGTCATATTAAGTAGGGACAGAACCCTGCTGTGGATCAGAAGTGGAAGCTTGCTGCGGTTCAGTAGGAGATTCAGGTTGTATTGTATCAAATGCTTCAACCTTAATCTCTACATCCCGAGGGACCTGACTTGGTGGGGAGTGTATGTCAACAAGTTCACCTCTTTGAATCTTCTGCTTGACCACTCTGATATGCTCATCCATGGTGGACAGAGACATAGGACCAAGTCTCCTTCCGAAGAATCCATACAGCTTCAAGAAGCTCATCATCCTCTGCCTATCAGCAGACTTCTTCATACTTTTCTAGATGATGGCTCTTGACTTTGCAGCCTCTTCCCTTTACTTTCTTTTGGTGATCTTTTTCTCTTTGACTATCTCAAGTTCAAGTTGTTTGAGGTACTCAAAATAAATATATTCAAAGGGTAAGGGAAGAAGTACAACAGTTTGATAGAGGCCTATGGCACTCAGGTAGTTAATCATGTTGATCCTATCTTTTTCTTTGTCTACCTGAGGTTCTTGTGGCACCATATCCTTTTGCACAAGACTTTCTTGAACTAGGGAGAGAGAAGGCACATGCTTGTATAGTCATTTCTTTCTTCTTTCTTCTTTGATCTGAAGAAGTAGCTTTGCATCCTCTGCCTCCTTTCTTTCCTTTAACAATTCTTTGTTAGCTAGTTCATTTAACTCATCTAAGGGGAGAGAGATGATGTTATCTATGTCATAGTTACTGGTCTGTATGTTAGTTGATCCTCACTGCCCTCAACTCATCATTCTGAATGTTTGGCCTAGGGGAAGCCCTGATAACAGATTCCATGAGCCTTGTAGACCTAGTAGAGGAATCTTCTCCCCTTAGCCTCCGTTTCATCTCTCTCTCCTCTTCCTCAATCTCCTCAGAAGTCATTTTTATTTTCCTTTTTTCACTCACAGACCTTTGTGACTCAAGGGGGAGAGAGCTTTGGCATTCATTTCTTGGTGTAGCTTCCAAGCTCTAGCAAAAGAGAGGTTGAGATGCACCTTCACCAGCAGGTGTCTCATAAAAGGAATGAATCTCTATAGCAGTTGATGGTGAGACAGAGCTCTCAAGTTCTGCCATTGGGCCTTTAGTCAAGGGTTCCCCTATGAAGCTAATCTTAGGGTCTGCCTCAATATCTAGTTGACTAGTGGCATTGCGTGATTGCCTTAGTCTCCTTCTAAAGTTGTACTCTATAGTGATTCTGTCTTGAATTCTTTGAGCCAGGTTGTCAGCTTGTCTTGATTGGCTTTGGTTGACAAGTGGCATGCTGACTAGATCCAGACTTTCATTGAAGTTCAAGGTCTGAAAATTGAAGACCTTTTGTTGCCCTTGAACTCTTTGAATGATGAGGGCTCTTCTGTTTTCATCATATATCCATCCAATAATATTATTTGAAGTTGGTGGAGATGACATTGCCCTTGGTATTCCTTCCTAAAAAAGACTCTGAATGTAGGAGTCTATGGAGTCCACATCAATATGAACTTGAGGAAGTAGTTGAGTATGCACAATTGCAAGTGAGGATGGTGAGTCCTCAATGTCCATACTCCCTGAACTCCCAGGTTCTGTAACTATAATGACTTACTCCCCCTTTTTGGTAGCATCACCCTCTTGCATAGGTGAGCTAGGAGTTAGGTCAATCACACTCACAAGTTCTTGTGTTCCTAGTTGAGCTCCTCTTAAAGGTCTCCCAGCCAGTTGTTCCTTGAGATAAGAAATCTTAAGTTGCTAATCATTGACCTTGTTTTGCAAGGTAGTCATTTGAGATTCAAGATGACTGACCTTGGAGACTAAATAGGTGCATGTTTGTGATAGTTTTTACACCTTTAGCCTCAAATTCCCCTCATATTCATCAGAAGAATCATTAGGAGATGAGATTATTGGACCAAAGTCCTCTCTCTCACCACTAGCTTCAGGTTCTTGGCTGTTGAATTTCCTCTGCTCACTGACAGCCTCAGATGAGGTGTTAATGGGCTGAGTTGCCATGATTTAGGTGTGAATTCACTTGCAAAAGTGAGAGCCTCTTCCATATGGATATCCTGAACATGTTCAAAAGTATCCACCTCAGTGATGGGTGACTGATGTGGGCTTGACAGAGGAGACTCAAGAACACTCATCTCTCTTTGAGAAGTAGAAAAGAAGAGAGAGTCATGGTACTCACTAAAACCTATGTCTTCATCAGTATAGAAGTCAAGGTTAAAAATGGGTTGGGTTAAGTCTAATGGCTAGGGATGGTAACTGTCCCCTAAAGGTTAGTCACCTGATTGTTGAGACTCAAAGTGAAGGCTTAAGGCATTTGGGCTTGTGAGCTCATCAGGCTAAGCATGCGGAACCTTATCACTGATCATAGAAGTAATGGGAAAGGTTTGCTCCTTAGAAGAAGTGGGAGCTCCAATATCCACTTCCTCTTGTATGGGTGAGTATATGGGGGCCTACACAAACTGAATAGTCTGAGTAAGGGTTCGTTTGTGTTTTCTTTGGTAGGTGAGGGTGATTTGTGGCTGTTGTGGTGGTTGAGATGTAGAAGGTATGGGTTTAATACTAGCTGGTGCTGCTAGATTGTCACCTTGAGCAATGAGCTCTAACATTTTTGGGACAAGGGTTGTTTCTACCCCAGAGAAGCCAACAATTGGCTTTCTCAAGATTTTAAAGATGCTGAGCTTCATCTATCCTAATTTAAGAATATTACTTGTTTCCCTTAACTTTGAGCCCAGTTCACAGTTAAGAATATATTAAACATATCTATGAAACATGTAGTATTCTAAGGTGTCTAAGTTAGCAAGCTGATTTGTATAAACAAATTGAGAGTACCTAAACTTGACTCCCTAAACCATCCATGCACTATGAAGGAGAGATCTTCAGGAATCTGGTCCCAACCCCTATCCTTGTTGAACAAGCTGTGGATAACCACATGTAGCAGGTATTTCCACTGGGATGAGACCTTCCCTTTCCTGAAGGTCTTTATAGAGAAATCTCCCTCATAGCCCATCTGCTCAAAGGAGTGGTTAACAGCTTCTTTGGGGATGAACATCTCACCTTCTTCATCATCCAACTAAAGATGATTGTTGATGATGGCCGGTGATGAAGACAGTTCTCCCCTGCATTATGGCAGACAGTGCCTTCTCCCCATCCAGAATGACCTCTTGGCAGGTCTTCCAAAATTCTAGCAAATGATCCTCATACAGAGTAGGGTCAATGGTAAGGGAGGTGAAGTAGTTTGATAGAGCTAAGAAATGGCAAACCTCTAAGAAATGTGGATCTTTCTCAGAGTGTAACAGAGCAACTTGGTTATGTTGCCTATGTAACTGCATGGAGAAATCTGGTTCATTTTGTCGGTTAAAGGTTGGTTATTGTGAGAAAGCTTAAGAATGAAGGAAGTATGAACGAATGCGGTTTCTGAGAAAAATTTAGGGTTTAGGTTTGGAGGAAAGATGAAGATAATAGAAAGAGGGGGAACCGTTGGGTTTATATGTGAAAAGGATTTAAGACAAAGTTCATGAAAGAGGATAAACTTTGAAATCCGGATCTCGGTCCCACCTCTGAAAAAGTAGTTTGCTTTTTGCTCAAAAAGTAGTTTTCTTGGAAATCAAAAAGCTTCCGAAGGTAAATTATCTTCGGAAGTTTTAATAAAAAATCTTCCGAAGCTAAAATGACTTCAGAAGAATTTCCTAAGAGTTTTTGGAAAATTTTGATTCGGAAGAAAATTAAGACTTGGATGGTTTGTTCAAAAGAACAAAGCTTCCGAGAGTTAATTTGCTTTGGAAGGAAATTGTCCTTGAAAACATATAAGTGCTCAAGAAAGATTTTAAGCTTCGAAAGATATTTCAGAAATTTCTTACGAAGGAAAATGACTTAGGCAGTTATTTGTTTTGAAAGCATAAGTTTCTTCCGAAGGATCAATTTTTTTTAGAAATCTATGGAAAGACTTCAAAAGGTTTTCATCCAAAGAAAACAAGAGCTTATAAAGATGATAAACTAAACAACTTAGGACACATAGATTTTAAGAAATAATAAAAATTAGTTTTAAGAAAAAACTACTCAAAGTTTATCATCCCAATAGCTGATATAAGATACTTAAATCTTTGTTCATCAGAGGCTTTTGTAAACGGATCTGCATATTGTTCAGTTGTGTGAACTTTGACTAGTTTAATTAAACCCTTTTCAAAGTTATCTCTAATTAAATGATACCTGATATTGATGGGTTTTGTCCTTAAGTGGTGCGCATGATTCTCTATGATAGAGATAACACTATTGTTGTCTATGTGAATGGGAGTCTCCATGAAGTTTAATCCATAGTCAAGCATCTGATTCTGAATCCAAAGCACTTAAGCACAACAGCTTACAACAACTATGTATTCAGCTTCAACAGTTGATGTGGAGACACAAGATTGTTTCTTGCATTGCCAGGAGACAACCCTTCCACCAAGAAACTAACATCCCCAGATGTAGACTTTGCATTCATATTGTAACCACCATAATCACTATCTGTATAAGCATACAGATTGAAGTCAGAATTCTTAGGATACCAAAGACCAAGTGTTGAAGTACCTTTGAGGTATCTTAGAATCCTTTTAATAGTGATGAGGTGAGACATCTTAGGGTTGGCTTGATATATTGCACAAATACATGTGGCAAACATGATATCATGCATGCTAGCTGTAAGATACATAATGGACCCAATCATAGCCCTGTATAGGTGTTCATCTACACACTCCCCCTCAAGATCAGGCCCAAGGGAGTGGTTTCTTGCTATGGGTGTCTTAGAAATCTTACAATTAGTCATGTTGAATCTTTTGAGTATGTCTTCAACATACTTTTACTAACTTATAAAGATGCCATATTCAACTTGCTTCACTTGAATTTCCAGAAAGAAATTGAGTTCCCCCATGGCACTCATTTCAAATATGTCCTTCATCAACTTCTCAAAGTCTTTGCAGAGCTTTGGATTAGTTGAACCAAAGATGATGTCATCTACATACACTTGAACTAGCATTAAGTCATCTCCCTATCCTTTGCTGAAGAGAGTTCCATCTATAGTACCCCTTCTATATCCATGCTTGCAGAGATAAGTTCGATGTGTACCCCATTATCCGCATCCGCATTTGTTCCAGACCAAAAAAAAGAGTCTGGAACACCTTCTTGCACAAATTTGAAGATGAGAAAAGCATATTCACCCTGAGGTTCTTTTGTCAAATAAGTTCGATGTGTACCCCATTATTCGTCGGACTTCCAGAATAGGTGAATGTAATTGGAACACGAAAGAGAGAAGAGAAGATGTCAGCAGTTGGTGCTGATTTTGTGGGATAGTCAGGAGCATCTGACTACTTATGGGCCAATCAAGTTATATTTATCTGCACAGAAAAGATTCTGCTTCTTAGGGGGAGTCCATGTATAGAGAAAGTGAAGACGCAATCAGAAAGTGATGATGTGAGCAGGTTTCTGATGATGAATCTACATGCATGCTGATTTGTTTGATATTGTCAGCTGTGAATTGGAACCTTCAACCTTTTGCCCAATACACCGTGTGAAGACGCCAGAGAGTACAATGTCTATATATTGGGATATGCTGAATGTGAGGGGGAATTGCTGCAGATGGTGATGTTAATCAGGTTAGCCTGTGTGAAGATTGAAGCAATGGAAAACTGTTCATGTCATTATTTGGAAAAATCAGTCATATGGGGAATCTTGCTGTGATGATGGTGTTCTGCAAAGTAAACGAAAGCTATTGTGCCTAAATTCATTTTCAGGGATGTGTGTAACCTGACGGATAAACAAAGTTGGCTAATATGGTTTTCGTTTGATTCTATTGGCAACCAGAGCAAAGATTGACTGAAGATTG